>JAXBDA010001798.1:0-49836 GCA_036023075.1 Gaultheria prostrata | reverse complement strand
ATATTTGCCCCTTCAAAAACCCTGAAATTGCAATTTCCGTTATCTTTAACCTAACGGCCGTTATCAATTGTACTCAAATCGACCAAAATTGAAACTACAGGGTTCGTTAGAGTGAAATTGAAACTAGGGGGACGAAATCGAGACTGGGGTGAAACTAGAGGGACCATTTCGATAAATTTCCCTTTTTAAAATATTAAGGATACATATAAAATAAGTTTCGAAGAGAAATGATGAGAATCAGAAGCGCAAGAATAGAAATGAAATTATGGTTTGAGTTTACCTAAAAAAAAAATTCCAAGCAAAAATATAATTTGGAGTTTCCAAAGCAAAGAAGCCAGGAGTGGCTTATAACTCATTGGAGGTCACTTTCAGTAGTGTATTTCTTATTAGTAAACGGTTGTAAGGAGAAGTAAGAAACAATTAACAAGAAGGAGAAGCAAGAAAAAAACATTATGCCACAAGTATTACATTATCACTGTGGCTTTATAAGCAGGGCCGGTCCTAGATTTTTTAGTGCTCTCGACCAGTTTTAAAAATAATGTCCTTAAAAAAATTGACAACTTTTACAGGGAAACGAAAGCAACCAGTTGCAATACGAGAAAGGCAAAATTATATAAAGTCTTACTAATCATTTATTAATACTTCTACCTTTTGCTTATTTTTTCTTTTCTTATAACCGGATAGCTAACGTCTACAAGGCATGATACCACCTAAGTGAAAATTAAAAAAAAGAAGGCATTATAACATAAATATTAATGTAGGTGTACACGTCCCAAAAAAATACTTTGAAGTTCCACTCGTCCACAGTATGATCTAGACCATTTACGTATGGGAAGAAAAAAAGGATGAATGAGCAAATTTGTCATTCATAACCTTAACAACATTGCACAATTCATGAATCAAATTCTTACATTCTTAAAAGCAATATTAATGGGTTGATTCCCATCCTTTTCAAACAGTCCACATGACCACATTAGAATTTAAAAAGTCATGGCTAGACATTAGTAATCTATTACTGTACTAAACTACTAAATGATAGTTAATAATAATAAAAAAAATCGAAGTTGATGGGAATTACTTTTTCAAAAGTGGATTTAGATGTAATTGTCCCAATAAATAATAGAAAATGCTAACCTAAACCCAAATGGTAGAGGATAGTAAGTAGAAAGTGCATAGATATTCGAGAAAAATGTATTAATATCCGTGAAAATATATTGATATCCGAATTTGTTTATTTGTCATTATATACATATTATCCTCCACCTATTAAGTGCATGTTAGCAAAATCCATAAATAATAATTAATGATCCCTCAAATTATTCAACTTTGGAAGCTGGTTGTTTATTATTACATACATATTATCCTCCACATATTGAGTGCGTGTTAGCAAAATCCATAAATAATGATTAATGATCCCTCAAATTATTCAACTTTAGAGGCTGGTTGTGAACTTGTGATTTACTTAGAAAATTCAAAAGCCATCATTGTGGTTCTCAAAAAACTCTTCAAACAACACAGCTTTGGCTCCCAAAAAAACTCTTCAAACAACTGAGCTTTGGCTGCACAACTTGTAATTCATTAGGGTACGTACTTTTTATTTAGCTCATTCTTCGTCTTATTCCACCCACTCGATGGGCCACCAAATTAACCTTTGCTTTGTATGTATTATTGGCTTCAAGAATAACAGATTTTAAGGATCCTAAAATCGAATTGGACTACTTGTTTGGGCTTCAAAAAAGACTCAATACTAAAAACTATTGGGGTGCCCCCTTATTTTGGTGCCCTAGGTCTCTAGGTCTTTCGGGCCTTGCCCAAGGACCGGCCTTGTTTTATGAGTTAAATGTATATTTTTTGATAAATCATTTTCGGAATAAACTCGTCATATCCTAGAAATATTTGGGATTCCCAACTATATGTGGAAGGATCTCTCTCTCTCTCTCTCTCTCTCTCTCTCTCTCTCTCTCTCTCTCTCAGTTTTCAACCGTCTAATTAGGTTGTCGTAGGCACTCTACTATGGTCGATTCCAGTGAATTGAATAATTTATTTTGCATGGTCGATCAAGAAAATTGTCAATAATACGTAAAAATTAATACTTCAAATGAATATATTACTTACATGAATATTGGATGACAATAGCTCCAAAAATATGTAAACTAAAATATTGACCATAATTTTACGGAGACTTTTTTTTTCTCAACGAAAGAAATTTATTAATCGTTGAAAATGGATAATACCGATTAAAAGGATCCAAGGCATAAAGACATCACAACGAAGCCCCGACGTCCCTAGACTTTTACCAACAAATGTAATCATGACCAGGTGATCAAATGCCAATTCTCAAATCTAGATTGTTTTTGTTTGAATAATCTTCTGGGTGAATAATACCAAAAAATGTTCCTCTTTTGTTGATAAAAAAAAAAAAAAAAAACGATTGCTCTTGTTACAGACGTTGGGCCTATGCATGGGCCACAACTCTGTGGAGTAAGTTAAGTCTGGGCCTTGAAGCAAAATATTTCAAGAGGCTCTCTATATACATGGTGATGTATATTTTAAACAGTGTCACGAATTTTATAGTGTATAAGTTTATGTAAATTACCGAGGGCTTGTAGCCTCGCGGTTATCTCCTAGTTTTCCCACAAGCGAGACCAAGGTTCGAGCCTCGCAGAGGCGTTTGGGGTTTAGAGCTATGGATAACTTTTAGACCTTTTATGGACTAACTCGTTAACTACCCCGCTAAGCCCCCACTGATATCAGTATATCGAATGACAAAAAAAAAAAAATTCTCCATCCATATTAATCTACGTAACTTTTTTGCCACAAGAAGTTCTTGTACTCCATTAAAACGGTGCTGCTACAGGAGTTTAGTTAGCCAGTGCCAAAAATGTGAATAAAGGTTCTACACACAAAGCTGTGTTCACAATAAACATATTTATATTCGGCTCAAATTTATGGGGCCCGATTTTTTTTTGTTTTATTGAGTTATACCGTTTACTTACTCAAAAATTGAAGTGAATTTTAATTTACTTTGGTTACGTCTTCAAATGCCGACATATTGTTAATTCAAGAGACAAAAATTTTCTGTTCCTAATTCGCAATTGGTAGGGCATCAGAGATTTAATAAGTGATCATCAAGTTTACTGTTCTTGATCGGTTTTTTTTTTTAAAATGTGGATTGGAATGGGCCCTGCTCTGATACCACGTGGAAACATCAAACTCAAAATCAATTGGCAATGAGTGGAGAGGTCCCAGCATATATTAAGTGATCACTCATTCATCTCCTAAGCAATGTTGGACAATATTTCGATCTCCCAATCCAATTCCAAATCTTGGCTCCGCCAGTGAATGTAATTCAATAACAAGACAATATATGTTTGTGTTGAATTATGGACATTTGATGGATTGAGTAGTATTGTTAATGTCATCGGCAACCCTCTTTACCTTGATGATTTCACGCAAAATCACAGTAGATTGACGTTTGCTAGAGTTTGTGTTGAAGTGGATGCGGCGAAGGAGATCCCTAAGTCCTTTGTAGTGAATTTGGGTTACGGAGAGCCATACGAAATTAGAGTGGAGGTTCCTTGGAAACCTCAAACCTGCAGTGTCTGTAATATCTTTGGTCATTCTACTAACACATGCACTAATAAGCCCAAAGTTTCACCTCCTCCAGTGTGGAAAGCCAAGGAAGGAGCAGTACAAGTTGTCCCAATTGTTCAAGAGCAAAAGGCCAAGAATAGAGTAGGACAAAATATCCAGGTTGCTCATGAGCGAAATGCAGAAGGGGGAGTAATTATTGAAAGTAAGGATGATTGGGTAGAGGTTGTGAAGAGGAAAATTCAAACTCCGGGCATGCCTGTGGCCATATCTTCGTGCAGCCGTGTCTCTTCTAATGCGTTTGACGTTCTTGAGAAAAGTGAGGATTTGGGGTCCCTCCTTCGCTGTGGAGGAGTCAAAGTTAGATGTTACGGAGGCTGTTTCTTGTGACGCTATCTCAATTCTTGTTGGTCAGGGTAGTCCTCACCAAGAGCCTCTCCCCGTGACTCTCCGTCGGTCTACACGGTTTCAAGAGCCTCCAAGAATCCCCTTGGATGACGATTTCATTGGTCCTCAACATAATTTGAAACGGGTGGTGGGTGATCCCTTAACTCCTTCATCCACTAGAGATCAAAACAAAAAGAAGCTTCAGGAGAAAATCAAGATGTTAAAGGCTTTAAGAACTTAGTTATTGAGACTCACATGTCATTCTTTGTTTGGTGTTACTTCTTTGAAGTGTGCATTGAGCTTTATTAGATATCTGTTTTGTTGCATTTAGGTTTTATAATTTTCTTCTCTTTTATTTTCTCTTTCCCTCCTGGGGTATGCCTCTTGTAGGCTGTATATTCGATTATCCTTTTTTATATTTCAAGCTAATTTATTTACCCACAAAAAAAAGACTATAAAAACATGTAGGGAAAGAATTGCACTGTACACCGACGAAGAAAACACATCTTCTGCCTATTTTCCCATATGTTCTCTTTGTCACAGAACAACATCAAACACCACTTCTGGCTTTCCAAATCCTTTGCTTCATAAAAGAAAGACAGAAAACAGCTTAAAATACTAACATCTATGCTCCTTCGAGCGAGTAAGGAACCAAATCACATCCCCTTTTTCCTCGCCCATTCAACTCCAGCTAATCGCAATCGGACTTCCAACAATATGCTTTCCGTCGGTCCATTCAAGCCGTCCATAGCTAAACGAATTCGATGGCATTGAACTGGCAGTAAAAGTCACCGTATAAGACTTCTTCTCGTTCAATTCACTGAAACTCAGTGTATCCGGCTCAACCGAAACCTTAACCGACTCACTTTGCAAATTAACCGACACAGTGTAGGTGGACGACGCTCCAACATTTGTAACTGTTCGCGTATACTTCACCACTGTGGACCCAACGCTACCGCTCCCACCACGACCAATTATAGCGCTTTGAAGAGGTACAGAGAAGGAAGGGTAATTTAGATTAGTGAGACTGTGTTTCACTGCCGGGTCGCACGTGAAGTTCTTCCTGGCGAGTGTGCTGATTTGTATAGCGGTGTAGTTTAACGCACACAGGAAGCCCAGGTAATCGTTCACGTCCAAATCATAGACGAGTCCCGGATTAAGGGCTGACACGGGGTCGACGTGTCCAGCACCGTGATCGAACGGAGTAGATGGCTTTCCGGTTGCAGTGTCTTGAATCGGTTTGCCGTTTTTGTACACAGCATAGGCGGTGGTCATTAGAGCCGAGCGTATAGCAGCGGGACTCCATTGGGGGTGGGCTCCCTTCAGCAAGGCAGCGAGGCCGCTCACATGGGGGCACGACATGGAAGTGCCAGAAATGATGTTGAACTCCACATGCCTATTGTCCGATGCTAACCCTGTAGGCCCCACCGCACCCGACCAACCCGCTAAGATGTTGACACCTGGTGCGATCACGTCGGGCTTGAGGACTTCCGGCGTGATCGAATTCGGACCCCTCGAGCTGAACGCGGCCACCACCGGGGAAGGCTCAATGCCCACCTTAGTTCCCTCAAAAAGAATCATGGCCGTCGGATTGGCATCTGAAAATAGGTAACTCTTTATTTTGTCGCCCGATGTCTGACCAACCGCCGTAGCTGGTAGCAAATGAGCGTCCGCCACTAGCTCCTCCCCGTTCGCAGCCGTATTGGCTAAAATCATCCCGGCTCCTCCGGCATCTTTTACCACAACTCCCTTTTGTACCCTTGCATTGACTCCACGGTCACACAAGACGATTTTACCACTAACTTTTTCAGGAATCAACGTGCCCGTCATACAAAGATTCCCGGTTGTTGAATTACTCGCATTTCCAGCGTAAACAAACGGGAGCATCTTCGTTGGCAGCGAGACACCTTTATATAGCGACACGCCAGAGAAGTTCATTCCATTCCCTAGACTAACGTAGGCCGGAAATTCGCGGTCCAGGGTTCCGGCCCCGACCGTGGTAATCCATGGTGCAACGTTGGAGAGACTGAACGGACTGGGCCCCGCGTTACCTGCGGAGCAAGAGACCAAAATACCCTTCTCCATTGCCGCGAAAGCTCCGATTGCGACGCTGTCTCTGAAGTAGTCGGACCCCCCGCCCCCTAGAGACATGGAGAGGACATTGACGTTGTCGTCGATGGCCTTGTCCATGGCGGCCAGTATGTCAGAGCTGAAGCAGCCACCGATCCAGCAGACTTTGTACACGGCTAGCCTGGCGCGTGTGGCCATACCGCGAGCTGTTCCGGCTGCGTAGCCGAATAGGCTGGCGGCTGTTACGGATGAGCCGCCCGCCGTGGATGATGTGTGGGTCCCATGGCCGTCGTCGTCTCGTGGTGATTTTGATTCCTTTGATTCGTCGACTGGACCCAATATGGCCTCGTAGCCCTTAGAGAAGTACCTGATGTGGATTTGTTACAGAATTGAAACGTACATTAGCCATCAAAAGATTATCAGCGCCTTTGCATTGAGTAATGAACATCCTAGCAACACAACCATCCAGATACAACCCGAACACAATTCCTCACATACACTAATTAGGTTCCACACATTTTTTACGCGGAACCCACATGTATGTGCGGGATTGTGTTCGGGGTTTTGTTTCTAACATCTCACGTAAGTAATTTGCTAAATAAAAAAGGGTCTTGCAGTGGGCACATAATAAACATAAAAAACCACGCACTTCAATACACATTTTGTACATATACATCTACTTTTATATATTTTTCACATCTTTCAATACACATTTTTAACCTTGGCATGTATAATAAAAAGAGTGATTCTCAACAATACTAGGAACACACAAATGTGTACAAACATTATCACACATACAACAAGTGGGAGCAATAACAAAAAAGTTGTCCGCTTGATTGTTGACGTGTCTGTACTAGCAATATTGCAACGAGGGGCCACGCGAAAAATTATTGAGTGGTCCCTTCGGGAACATCCGATAAAATTGAAATAATACAGAAAAATTATTGAGTGGTCGTGGAGCATCGCGAGGTGATACCCAAACATCATTATGCACTGCAAATTACCCAAAACATCATTATGCACTACAAATTCATGTGGAGCCCAAGACTAAAGTGTTGTTCCCACATTCACGTACTGGGAAAGGATGTTGTGACACTACGTGGAGATGCCTCGGAACGACGGAACCAAATAATTACCACACACATTGCACTTCCTACCTGTACAATATTTGTTGTGAGTCTGTAATAAATGTTTGTCATGTTGCTAAGTGCCTTTATCATTTTTGTTGGTAAGATTTTGACTGAGTGAGTTGAAGTGAGTTCTCCTTTACCATTTTCTCACCAAACACATCAATCCAAAGGGGTAAATTGAAAGATCGGCAACTCTCTAATTTCCCAATCATTCTAGAAGTTGAAAAGGAATTAGAATTAAAATTAGAAGTAATTAAAATTGGCTACCAAAAAAAACAAAGAATTAAAAATATATCTGAAACCAATTGCATTTAAAATTAGAATTAATTTCCAAAAATACCTTGCTCCAATTAGCTTCCGATTACAGAAAGACGAATTGAAATTGGTTCCGGATTCGCACTCCCCTCTCCAACTGCTAGGAACGGGACCCAATCCGCTGTCCTGGTAGCTCTTTATCTCCGGCCAAACCCCGGTGTCCAAAACCCCGATAACCACGTCACTCATTGAGTCTGACTCGGGGAACATATCGGCGCTCCTGTCGAGCCCGAGGAACTCAGGCGTCCGAGTCGTGTGGAGCTCGTACTTCACTTCCTCCAACACGGACACAACCCCGGGTCGATTCTCGATCGACTCGGCTTCTTCCGGTGTCATTCTCGTGGAGAATCCGTGCAACACGTTGGTGTACGTGTAGAGCATCTGGGCCGAGTCGGACACCGATTTGAGCGACGAGTCGTACCAGTGAGTGTGGTCGTCGAAACTCGCCGGCATTTGGGATTTGGCCATGTGGACTATGTATGTTTTCTTCTTCTCCGTTGTTGATGCTGCGGATATGTGGCATGAACAGAAGAGGAAAACCAGTGGTACTGTAAGAAACTTCATCAAATTTGTCGATTTGTTCTCCATATTTGATGTAGAATGGAAGATTGGAATGGAGGAAACAGAACTGTTGAAGTTGTTAATATAGAGTGAAATAGAACAGCTGGAAACGGTGCGAAATCATTGAGGAAAAGTGGCCAAAAAACAGGAGGGGGGACTTGGGTGTTGTCTGGTTCTGTGAATGATTGCTTCGAAACAAAAATTGTAACAGGTTGGAAGAGAGAAAGGAGTGCGTAAATCAAAGATATGTATTC
This sequence comes from Gaultheria prostrata, assembly GCA_036023075.1. Classification (NCBI taxonomy): domain Eukaryota; kingdom Viridiplantae; phylum Streptophyta; class Magnoliopsida; order Ericales; family Ericaceae; genus Gaultheria; species Gaultheria prostrata. Next base: position 41,528 of record JAXBDA010001798.1, on the reverse strand, counting down.
AGCTTTCACGTGTAGTCCCCCGCTTTTGCCCACTCTCTCTCTCTCTCACGATATTACTACTGCTGCTTTCTCTTTTGTGCTTCGCAGGTTATTGTCTCTCTCTCTCTCTCTCTCTCTCTCTCCCCTCAATTACTACTACTTGGCTTGCTAAAGTGCTTTGCAGAATTGCAGGTGGAGTGAATAAAAGTACCGCAAGTCCTCCTTTTCGGCCATTAATAATAGTAAAAATTTGGAGAATGTATTAGGCATGGTCCTTCCACATGACTTTTGTTCGTATTCCAATGCAATATTTTGATATTTTACGTATTCTTTGTATATTTAGTATTTTCATTACTTTTATGTATTTCAATGCAAATTATTCATCTCATAAACATCACAAAAATACGAAAACACAATGCATGGTATTACTTGTTAGAAAAAACTATATTCACTTTCGATTACAACTTAACACTGAAATATTGTAAGGAAAATTCACCAGTAATCCGCGCTCGCTTTCTAATCTTAATTCTTACTCCTACTCTGTAAAATACGAGAAAATTTTGGGTGCAAATAGGGTATGGGTGACGTGGTGCCCCCTCGGCACATCCAAGCCGTCCAAAAATGCATCGGACGGCTCGGATTGAAACACACTTTTTATTTTCTTTTCTAATTTTTTTTAAATCCAGACGACACTTTCAATCCGAACCGTCCAGTGCATTGTTGGACGGCCCGGATGTGCCGAGAGGGTACCACGTGGTACCCTCCCCGTACCCAAAATTTTCTCGTAAAATACACTCTCTCTTCCCGTGTTGGCAGTCCTTTTCGAAATTTTCAACATTAAATGCATGTCTCATCAAAAAATTTGGTTTCAATTTTTACTTTACTTACTTTTTAAACATTTATTATTAGGGCTAGTTTGGATTAGGGGTGGAATTTATGACACGACACGATAACACGATTCGAACACGATATGAAGTTAGCGGATTAGTGTTGAGTATTTCTGACACGAAATACGTATATGACACGACCCGAGAACACGATTAATAAATAGGTCAGGTTCGGATTCAACCTGCATAACCCGAGATTGACACGAATTAACTTGTTCGTCTATTCGTGTCGACACGGTATCCCGAGAATGACACGAATTAACCCTCATAACCCGAGAATTAACCCGCATAACCCGAGAATGACACGAATTAACCGTGTCATTTCGTGTAGTGTTCAGGTCAAATTTGTCTAAATAGGTCGTTTACAAGTTAATCGTGTCAACCCGAAGACGACACGATTATTAGCAGGTCGGGTTAGGGTTCAATTTTTCGACACAATTAGTAAAGCAGGTCATTTCGACACGAACGCGATTCGACACGACACGACCCGATGCCCACCCCTAGTTTGGACTTTGGAATTCTAAACACTTTTTTTTATACTACCTCTGTCCCATATTGAAAGTCCATTTTTGAAACCCGTGCTATTTTTCGATTGTTATATCTTTCTATTTATAATATTTTTCATAATTATGAACACTTTGTATTATAGAACTCGTCAAAAACTATCAAACAAGATCCATATTGGATATTTTTGGAGATTTATATTGAAAGATATAAGCAATTAAAAATGGCACGAGTTTCAAAAATGGACATCCAATTTGGGATGGAGGGAGTAACATTTTTAAAAGGACTAATATTTGGGTTATCCTAAAATACACGTAACAAAATGGACAGGGGAGTAATAGTTGGATCCGGAAATCCTATAGTACGGGTGAACTGCATGGGTGTAGTATAGCGTCTTATCGTTCACTCAACAATTAATGATTCGGATTTTAAAAAAGGAAAATTACAAAAACGGAAACGGAAACTATTCTTCCCCACTACACTACACTATACAACCCCTACACTACAGGATTATCGGGCCCTTTTAAGATGTTACTCTTTAACATTTTTTTTTTTTCAAACGTCAAAAAATAAGATGTTAATAATTAAGGGAATTGAACTTCACACCCCCCATTTTAACATTTGTAACTCTTTTTATTTTTATTAGGGTGAAATTACTGTAATACCCCTCCATTTACAGATATTGAAATTGAGGGATGTGAAGTTCAATTCCCATAATTAATGGTATGGATTTCTAAAAACAAAAATCCAAAAAGAAAACTATTCTTCCCCACTACACTACACCCCTATACTACAGGATTTTCAGGTCCATAATAGTTCAAGATGTTACTCTTAATTTTATCTGCGTACTATTCTTCCCCGCTACACTACACCCCTATATTACAGGATCTTCGGATCCATAAATTTCTCAATCCTCACTTTAATAAATTTTATGCTTAGCAATTTTTTTTATAAAAAAATACGCTTTCACTCAGTTGGCTTGGTAAATCGAACACCGATCAACATTCACCAGGGGCCCTAATCCCATGGCTGGATTGTACGTCCTTGACCGTCGTATCTGCGACAATTCCAAAATCTTTACATGTTGGTTTTGTGGGTCACGGGTCTGCGTAACTTTAAACTTAATTACTTTTAGGTATTTATGAACCGAGTGGGTGGGTGTTGTACTGGTGTGATATAGAAGTTCTAACCTCCAACCTACCTACAAACCAACCAGAACATATCATGGCGGTTTACTGTAACCCTCTGTGTTTGTTTTAATTTTAGTGTCCGGATATAATAATGTGGCTTGAATTTCTATGTTCAATCCAAATTATATCAACCAAGGGCTTGTAATCTAGCGGTAATCTCTTGGTTCTCCCACAAGCGAGACCATGATTCGAGCTTCGGCAGAAGCGTTTGAGGTTAAGGGCTATGGATAGCTTCTAGACCTCCGCTGGACTAACTCACTAACTCCCCGCTAACCCTTTATTGATGTACTGTATATCGAATGCCAAGAAAAAAATTCCAAAATTATATTCACCCTCTTTTTTACCATTGAATTCCTTAGTCCCACTCCCACCCCATCACCGTTTTTATATTTTGATTTGTTTAATTGGGACAAAATAAGAATTTCACTCAACTATACATTATCAACTCTTCATATCCTCTTTATATAACAACAAAACAAACTAAGTAACTTTTAATCTCCCATTTTAAAATAATACGCTTCATGCATATCCCCCTCTTATTTTATCTCCATTCCCCCTCCAAAACATATCTTAGCTTATTTGGGAAATTAACAAAATGGGACAAATAGAGTAAATTATTTCGTAAATTAATTAATTTTTCGAAGACGAATTGATATGGTCTTTCGTAAGGGGCAAACAAAATGAGACAAATGAAGTAATAATTATCCGATCAACGAACTACTCCCTTCGCCCCCTTCTAAGTATTTCCTTTAGGAAATGTGTATTTTCTTTGATGTAAAAAAGTAGTATTTCATATAATTTTATAAAGTTGTATTTTGCTACCTCTCTATATAATTTGAAGTGTGAGATAGAAGTGTATTTCTATCATTTTTATCTTTTTTTTCTACGCTAAAATTTCTTACCCTTTTTTTTTTCTTTGTTGTTAAGAGCATCTCCACTCCTTCATCAAATCTTTCATCAAATTCAAATTGAGTAAAAACCACCAAAAACTCCACTCCACCCCTTCACCAAATTTGGTTATACTCAAATTCTTCACCAAATTTGGTGAGAACCAAATTTTTACTCAAATTTTGAAGGTATTTTCTCCCCCTTAAATTTACAACAAGGCCATTAATGAGGCTTTTACTCAAATTTATGCATAGATTTTCTTTCGCGAAAAAAAAATATGTTCACCCTCACCAAAAGAGGGTGAACAAAACTCTCACCCTGATTGGTTGAAATGGTGTGAAGTCCATTAAAAATGGTGTAGATCCCACCACAAAATGATGTCATGCTTACCAAAAAGTGTATTGATTTCGTGGACCCCACACCATTTCAATCAATCAGGGTGAGGGTTTTGTTCACCCTCTTCTAATGAGGGTGAACAAATTTTTACTCTTTACCCATTGAAGTCCTCCATACCAAATCAAATTTTTACTCAAATTTGGATAATGAGTGGAGATGCTCTTACCTCTGCGTCGTAGAATCAGATCACCGAATGTAACGTGCTAGGGATAATAGAAGCACGTAGTGATGTATCTTAATTAGGCAAAACACAGACCCCCCTGATACTCTTGAAAGGGAGTGGGCCCAGTGAATCACATGCACCGTTTTGGACGAGAGAATAATGGTTCGAAAGCGCCAGATTTGAGTTCTTATTATATAAAAAAAGGGGTTTTTACCTGCCAGTACAAGTGGGAGCCACATTTACTGACAGGTACAAACTGAAACTAAAAATGCACCACTCACTCCATAAAAAGTCGGAAACTACAATTTTACGGGTTTCACACCCAGTTTTCTATTTTCTTTCTTGTTTTTTTTTTCCCTTTACTTTTTTAAACAATTACCACTAAGGTTTCGAAAATGCATCCTAAATTCTAGGGTACCAAAGTGTACCTTAAACTTAAATCTTAGGGTACCCTATGAAAGTGTTTTAAATTCTTGAGTACCCTATGAAAGTGCATCATAAACCTAAACCATAGGGTACTCTATGAAAGTGCATAAACCTAAACCCTATGATACCCTATGAAAGTGTCTAAACCACTAAAACCCTACAATAGGAAAGTGTATCATAAACCTAAATCCTAGGGTACTCTATGAAAGTGTCTAACCTAAACCCTAGGGTACCCTATAAAGTGCTTAAACCACTAAAATCCTATAATAGGAAAGTGCACCATAAACCTAAACCTAGGGTACCCTATGAAAGTGCCTAAAATCCTAGGGTAACCTATGAAAGTGTCTAAACCACTAAAACCCTATAATAAGAAAGTGCACCCTAAATCTAAACCCAAAAAGAGTGATTTACCTTAGTGGTAATTTAAAAAAATGACTTACCTTAGTGGTAATTAGATATGTCTTTCCTAGAGCTAGAGGTAAAAATCTCTTACTCCTATATAAGAGCAACCCCAACAATGAGTTAGTAAATTAGGTAGTGTACAGTGCATATATCTATTATAACTTGACACTTTTTCTATCAACACTCCAACAACACTCCCTATTTTTAATAAAATATAATATATGGGGAAAAAATAAGAGAGAGACAAGAGAGAGAAAAAAAAAAGGAGAAAGCAGCCAGCAAAAGAGGGGGAAGAAGAGAGAGAAAGAATAAAAAAATGGGTAGGGAGTGAATAGTGTCTCCCTAAATATGGGGGTTTATAGGGAGGTACTATTCATTTTTGTATTTTAGGGAGGGGTTTAGGGAGTCTCTTGGAGCCTAACTTTGGGGTTTGGCTCCCTAAAATAGAAATGAGAGCCAATTTAGAGAGTTTGTTGGGGTTGCTTATGGGTTTGGTCTCTGTGTGATTTAATTACAGTAATATACGTAAAAGGCAATTGCATGGGTAATAGACAGCACTGCAGCAGTCTCGGATGCTGACAAACCGACCGAGTGATTCTCTCTCGGTTGAATACTGAAACTTATAGTAATAATTTTTGTGATTGAATTTCAAGATGACATTCAAAGAAGAATAACTGGCAGTTGTTACAGAGAAAGAGAGACAATAAATAAGAGATTACAGAAACAAAAAAGAAGTTGATGCTGCCACGTTGTTTAATTTATTCCAAGAAATATTAATTAGAATTTTATGCCCATTTTTACATCGTTGACGGTGGAACCCGATATAGTTTGAGGAAGAGTGGTAGGGTTTAAGAAAAGTTTTCTTGAAAATTTCAACAGTTCGTTTATCTTTTCTGGATATTTTTGGGGAAATTTTTGTTCTTTCTTGTGAGTTTTTCATCACGACAACCACAGAATCCCAAATATTTTGCCAAAAATATTTAAGAAATATTTATTACTCCACTACGATAAACTATTACTAATTGTCTTAGAAAGCACTTGATGTTGTCCAAACTCCACATATCGACTCGCAAGTGGTGGATGAACTCACAAAACAAGAATGTTTGGTCTAATTATGTTTGGTTTTTTATTTTTGTTGTCATAATTTTGGATCCCCTTTTGTTATTTTGTGGTGCTTTAGATTCATTTTGTTATGATGAATCAGAAATCCAAAACCAATTGACGCGCAACAAACAAAAATGAAGAAAACAAAGAAAAAAACTGATATTATTATCTGAATGTTGTTGCAGTTTAATGTTGTGAAAGTGGCAAGAACACAATAAATGTGACTCTAGCATATTTGAGTATTTCAAATCCGAACCGTCGAATAACACTTTTGGATGGCAAGAGATGATATTGCCAACTTTGTTGTCCCATTGTGTTGTACCCCTAGCATTTTTTAATGCCTTTATATGTCTTTTTCTTAATAGGACACCTGACATTATTATCTCAATAAAAATCTGAGATACTTGATTACTTGTTTTATTTACAGAGTTGATCCTATGGCTCTTGTAAAGTTGGGATCGGAAATGATTGATGCCTGCATCATGTAAGGTGCAAAATATTTTGTGTGACACTAATCATCTTAGAGTATTTCTTATTCCTTCCATTCTAAAATTATAATTGACTATGAAGATGGTAATTTTTTAACAAAGAATAAATTAATCACTTTTTTTGAACATCGAGAATATATTAATCTCAATTACAAAATTTTCAAATTTCTTCACGGCATTTATTAATTAATTAAGATTTTTTAATTAGTGCGAACAAATTCAAATAACTAACCATAGAAGTATGTTAACATATTTGGAAATTACACGTCTTTTTATAATAGTTTACGTATAGTTTGAAGACAAATCTATGTGGGTGATGATGAGGAAGTCCTTAGTAAGGCTAAAGCTATGTGGGATTCCCAAAAGCCTATCGGTCTTGGCTACGATTGTGAGGAAGAGGATGTCATAAGAAGGATTGCTCATATGGAGGCTATGGAGAATAAGCGGTTCAGAACTTCATTGGAGGAGGGGCGTTAGTCCTCTTGCTTCGTGAGGTTAGGTTTTGGTTAGGAAGTGGTTTAGTTATGTTTCTTAAGGGCCGCGGCAGGTGCTGTCTGCTTTTGTTGGTTTTTTGTATGTGGTTATGGGCTTTGTCCCATTAGGCGTTCTTCTTGGTTGGCTTTTTGCCAATTGAGGGTGTTGGTTATTTCATTCTTGAGTGCAAATTTGTTCACCCTCACCTAATGAGGGTGAACAAGACCTTGATCCTGATTGGTTGAAATGGTGTAGGGTTCACAAAATCAATATACTTTTTGGTAAGCATGACATCACTTTGTGGTGGAATCCACACCATTTGTGGTGGACCCCATACCATTTCAACCAATCAGTGTGAGGGTTTTGTTCACCCTCATAAGGTGAGGGTGAACAAATTTGGACTCTTCCTTCTTGGGTCCTCGCGGCATGGGATTGTCAGTTGTGGTTTCCTTCTTGAAGATTTTCTCCACCGCCGCCATGATGCTGTGCTTTGGATCTCTTTAATCTTTGTAATTTGTTTCCAAAGATTAATAAATTTTTTTCGCTGTTCAAAAAAATTTGAAGACAAAGGAAATATATATAAATTAGTGTATTACTTGTGGTAGTTAAGAGAGCGGATATGATAGCTTTATGTAGCAACGCTCCGGGGATAGAAAGACCCAATTTGACATTAGATGCGGTAGTGCGCAAGGATTTTAGTCTACTAGGTCTAAGTAGCAGCACTTGACAGAGCTCAATGAGAGAAAATGATTCATGTAGCCGACCCCAATTGATTTGGGACTTAAGGCTGAGTTTGGTTTGGTTTGGTTAGTGTATTAGTTGCGGTTAAGGGTGGGAATTTCCGACATGACACGAGAAACCGACACGAAGTTAGCAGATTAGGGTCAGCTATCTCTGACATGACATACGAATATGACACGACAGATAACACGAAAAGTTAAATAGATCGGGTTAAGGTTGAAATAATTATGACATGAACACGAGATAATACGACACGACGTGAGAATTTATGGAAAGACACGATAACCCGACACGAAGTTAGCGGGTTATGGTCACCTATTTCTGACATGAAACACGAATATGACACGACACAGCCACCGTAGGTCTCGGCTATTTCTTTGTTGTAATCAGCTTCTTCCAGTATAAAAGACAACCAGAGACGGGTAGCAGCAATGACTGATTTTGTCACGGGACAATTCATGATGTTCACATCGATCTATAATAGGCCGCTCCATGAAGGATTGGTTCAACCTCATCGCATCATTATGCTATTTCTAGGCTCATTCTTCGTTCAACTCTTCTGGACTAGTACGATAACGCGAAAAACTAAACAAGTCGGGTTAGGATTCAGAAAATTCTGACACGAACACGATACGAACACGACACAATACGAACACTACATGATGTCCGCCCCTACATGCATGTGGTGGAATATTGCACCAGACCGGGTGCTTTTTTTCCTTTTCAGTTTGTTGCAAGTGACAAGACGCATGATACTCTATGCAACAAGTTTCTTGCCTGGCTCAAGTTTGTTACTTATCTCATATTTTTCGGCAAGATTTATGGATCGCTTTGCATTTATGGGGGCAGGAAAATATCATATCACCACAGATAACAGATACATTCGGCAAATTAATTAAGTAAGCTATCTTGAGCGGCTGAGCCTAAGCCAGACGTGCATAGAATTGTGACCACAATATTACAATTTTCAATTTATTAGATCGTCCCTGCCCTATTATTTGAGAAAATTAATAGACGAATAAGATAGAGATCCATAACCATACAAAATCGGATTTTCTAAATTTCAAACTAAATTACAAATAAAAAGTCACTTTCATAGATTGGGAAATCATTTTTACGATGAACAGAGCGATAAGATAGCTTATTATATTGACAATTTATTCTGCGGACGGATAAGATAGAGATTCAAGACCATACAAAATCGGATTTTCTAAATTTTAAACTAAATTACAAATAAAAAGTCACTTTTAGACATTGGAAAATCATTTTTACGATGAATAGAGCGATAAGATAGCCTATTATATCGAACTTCCATTCTTTTATACTACGTGTTAGTATTTTCTTATGTTCTGTTAAGAGAGTTTTTTGGTTTTTTGGCTTTTCATGACTTTTTATATGATGTACTGTGAGAGAGTGACCGCCTCAATTTTTTAAATAAGCTGACTTTTTAATTTTTTTGAGTTAGCGGATTGCGCATGAAAATAAGTTAATGGAATAAATAATGACTCCTTATTTGAGGAGGCACGGTATCTAAGACAAATTCGAAAAGTTCTGTAGGAAAACTGATGAAGTATTTATTTTTAGAGTGATAGAGAGCAGCATCCCAGTAGGAATCCAATCCTCAGTGGAGCCCCTACAATTAAAAAGGCGGCAATTGAAACCACCAAATTTAATTGAATACGTATTAGATGTGTTTTGGCAAAAATAATCCATTAAAAAATTCCGCATTTGTTAATTTTTCTTTTATTTTTTATGGATTATTAGTTCGTCTTGATAAAATCAATCTAAAAAAGTAAAAAATTAGGATCAAAATCTCCTAAAAAAAAAAAATACTCAAGATGAAAATAATCCAAAACAGACAAGTTTTTTAGATTTTTTTGTCTTTATTCACAAAAATATTAGTTTGATTCATAATTGTCCGTTTTAGATTATTTTTGTCTCTATTCACAAAAATATTAGTTTGATCCATAATTTTTTACTTATTAGATTCCTATATTTGAGATGAGGCAATAATTCACACAAAATAAACACAAAATTGGTAATTGATATTCACACCCCCTTTTTGTCTATTAGTGAAATTTTTATACATGAAATGAAAATTTCAGTAGAAGACAAAAAAAGGAGTGTAGATAACAATTTGGAGTGTGTGGAAATCACTCCCCAATTATTAAACGCAGAATTTTTTAAATAAGGACAATTTGGATTATTTTTGCAAAAACAATAGCATTTTCGAGTTTGCTTCAAAATTTTTGGGAGGTGTCAAATATTGATTTCCAAATTTTTGAGCTTTTTAAATAGCAATTTGTTCTTTTAGAAAATCGCTGTTTGACACTACGGTTGGAGTGGTAGATTTGTTCATGTCAAACTCTTTTTTTTTTTTTTTTATCAGAATAATAGTACAATATCATTCATATTCAAGACCCGCCCGAAGGCAGTACAATGATTCCATAAAAAAATACAGGAACAAACCAAAACTATCAAAACAACTAAAAGACACATTCTGCAAACGCAGACAAACCACTTATCAGGTAAGCGTAAGGCCAATCCAGAATTTGGTAATAGAAGATCCCAAAAGAAAACCCAGCTCAAACTAGAGATAGCACAATGAATCATTGATCGAACATTCACCGAAACATCCCAAACAAAACTAACGCGCCGGCTGGTTTGTGGATCAAGAGAAAAATTGACAAAATCAGCGATCAGTTAAATGTCACATAAGCTTTGAAAATATTACCTGAAATGTCAAGATTTGAAATTTTATGAATGGACATGCTCGAAGGTACGTACGTTGATTGCACCACCTAAAAGTTTAACTACTCAACCGCCAAAAACACAAAAAAATTCTTAACTTACAATGATACTCCCTCCGTCCGGATTTATTAGTTCGTTTTGGGAATTTCAATTTTTTTCCCCCTTACCTTTTAGTCTGTTCATTATCTTTTGAGTTTATTCATATTCTCATACTTTATGCTTTGACTTTTGAAAATGGATAAATATTTTGAGACTTGAAAAAGTAGATTTATGGACAAACAAATCCGGACGGAGGGAGTATTTTACATGAAATTTGGAATCAATCCCCTCATTATTAGTCCTCTTGGTTTTTAATTTCTAGTTATTCCTCAAAATATTGCCTTTGTAGGCCACGCAAGATGCTTCACATGGGTGCATCGTGAAATGATTAATCCAACTTCACCAAATAAAGGATTCATTGAGATAATTAAGTTTATACTATGATTATGTTCGATTGAATCTCCCAATCTTTTGTCGTTTGTTCGTTCCACTAATTGCCTAATTGGATTAAGCAGAAAATGACACTCAACTGCCTATCTACGACATGCTCCCACCTGGGCCAAGTTGTCAACAAATTTACTATTCTGGCGGAGTGATTGAGGGGTAAATTTGTCATCATCTGATCGTTCTCTACGGTATTTTTTTAGTATTTTCAGTATTTTTAGACTATAAGTTGTCAAATTAAAGAGTCATTCTTTTCACACACATCAACCGATTAGATAACTTGTAGTACAAAAATACTGAAAATACTAGGGGTGCACAAGAAAACCGATATAACCGCCAAACCGATCCGATCCGGACCGAACCTGTCTATTTGGTTAGGTTCTACGTACAGTTCATTGGTCCGGTTATGGTTCTAAAAAAGTAAGAACCGATAATTATGGTTCGGTTACTGGTTCTCAATTTAAAAACCACGGTTAGAACCAAACCAGACCGTAGAACATTAAATGCCAAAATTATGTATCTTGATTTGGTAAGTTAACATTTTTTCTAGTAAGGTATTGAGCTGGTTGGTTAGGTTTCGGATTTCATTGAGCACTGTCTTTAGCCAGCATTGCTGATGCAGTATAAGTGGTACAGGTTGACAAAACTGATGTCGTCGAAGGCATGTTTGATAGAGAAAACATGGCTCAATTAAACTTTGTGGTTGTATATGTGATTGCTTGAGTCCTGGCTATTTGGGGAACATGTTTTTTATAGGCCAAAATCTGTTGGAATGAGCTTCTTTTATTATGTCTATTTAGAATAAAAATCTATTTTGGTAAGAAGTTTTTGATATATTACTACAATCTACTAATACCAAATAGGCAAATTGCCAATTTCCATTCTTTTTTGTTTCACTTTAATTTCACGATTGTTACTCAAAGGAAACCCTAATTCTATAATTATTTATTTATTTTATGAGTTATTTTGGTGCTTTAAATTTTGAAATCATGTGTTGTGATAATGTGTTCCTTAATCGGGTAGAACCGGAACTGAACCAAAACCGGTCCGGTCTTGCGGTTTGCATCTGGGCAGGTTCTATATATGTATTGGTTAGGTTTTGGTTCCTAATTTTCTGGAACCGGTAGGAATGGTCCGGTTACTGAATTTCTAGAGAACCGGTCCAATCTGAACCGTGTGCACCCCTAAAAAATACCATAGCGGAAACTCACCCTAAATCACAATATATTTGAAGTGTTTTATCAGCAAAACTAACTCCACATTAGCAAGTTTTCTACACTATTTCGATCTAAATTTCACTCTTCAAGGGTAAGAGAGAAAATAGCTCTTCAAATTGCCACATCATTAAATACAATAATTATTGATGAATTAATTACTGATTTCTTTGGCAAATTAAGTATATGCCATAAATTCCAATTGAAGGAAGAAAATGCGACTTCCCTCGCACTTTCTTTTATCATTTGAATACAAAAATCACCAGTTACGCAAAGAGAGAAAATAGCTCTTCAAATTGCCGCATCATTAAATACAATAATGATCGATGAATTTATTACTGATTTCTTTGGCAAAATGCATCCCTTTAAGCCAATAGAGTAATAAAAATTTAAGACCCATACATTGGACTTGTTGCAAATGGCTCCTCAACTTGACACATGTTACCAAAGCTAAATTTGCTACATCCTTTAGAGTTGCTCTTGGATAGCTCTATTCACTTGCTTATCGTAGTGGGTGTAAGTACAAAGTGCCCCACAACTATGAATATGAATAGTACAGTGAGGTTGAAAGAGTGTCCGCCCCTTCTTTTAACTTTTTAAGGAGCCATGATAGGGTATACCATTTTGGTGTACACCAAATACCTTTGCCGACAAAATATTTAGTCGGCAATTCCTTTTCCCGACTAAAAAAGCTACTTTTGCCAACTAAACTTTTAGTTGGCAATGGTGTAATTTCTTGTAGTGGTTCCACATAAATGATCGGAGCCGCTCAATATTTTTAAATTTTTTTGTTAAGGAACTCTGTAAAAAATTAGCTCATTCTAACATCGGTAAGGTTTCGATCGATTATTTGCCTAATTCTCTGTCAGTAAATTGGGCACATAATCGATCAAGTCATTGCCAGTGTTAAAATGAGCTAATTTTTTACAGAAGCCCTTAAAAAACATTTTAAAAATATTGAACGGCTCCGATCATTTGTGTGGGATCCAAAATGGATCCCACGGAAGTGATGTATATTTGGTGTACACCAAAATGGTGTACCCATAGGTTTTCCCTAAGATAAGTAGGCCACTTTTTCCGAAATGCAGTCCCGGATATCCGTAACCGTGTATATATTTCTATATATCTTCCTTTCGAAATGTCTGCTTCAACCGCTGTTTCACCTGCCAAAGAGCAAAGTAGGCTTAATGCATGCGTCCAACACTACCCTAAGACCTAAGCTAAAGCCTCCCCGGACCTTACCCTCCTTCAGATAATCAGGATTTCAACAATGGAGTGGCATATTATTGTAAGAGGCTAGGTGTTCGAAGGTGGAAAGCCAAGGAACACATATACCACAACTATATCCACCGTAGTCAGATTTCGGATTTTAATTGCTGAACTTCGACCATATAATTTGTTTTTTTCTCTCTAATGAAACCTGTAGTTACGTTTATTGGCGATTTCCGGATGATGTACGACAAACCATTGGAATATGTAATTATTCTCTTTCCATTTGGGTTTGAAAAGTGGTTTTTTTTTTTACCGAGTCTAGATCATAATATATCTGCTCAATTAATCGAGAATTGTTGAGAAGCCATTGCTATGACGAATGCTTGGATTTTGGTTACAAGAGGTACAAGCATTTCATGTTAAAGTTTTTCCAGGCATGTATCTCATTGGTTTATTTGATTATAAATCTCATAAGGCGGTGCAGTACTTTGTATTCTCGTGAAGACTAGATACCCAAAATTCAAGCAACCAATGACTCATTTTTTTGGCGTTACCAAACAATTGCCAACATGGATCCCACAATAATTGAGCAAGCCCTGTCTATAATTTATGAAGTTTTTGGCCATGATTTTGTAGCAACACTGGATCACTAACGTATGGACATCATCTGATAATGCTATATATAATCATCAATCACTGTGAACGGGTCAAATGAAATTATTGCTTCACACTGATGATAAGGATTGCATCAAATCTCTTTCCTTTTTTCAACGGCAAAGGAAAATTTTATTTGTACAAAATATATACCCTTTTGGTTCCTAAATGATAGTCTCACTCTCTCTTTCTCTCTCTCTCTCTCTCTCTCTCTCTCTCTCTCTCTTACCATTTTTTAAATCAAAAAATGAAGTACTTCCGTATATAAGTTTTTGAATTTTTTTGCACTTTAATTCGGTGCGAAAATATTAAAGTGCAAAAAAATTCAAAAAATTATATACGAAAGTACTTCATTTTTTTATTTGAAAAATGACACGACTTTTCATAGTGGACTATCATATAGGAACGGAGAGAGTATGATCATGCATTGACATGAATTCTGATTCGGGATTTCAGGGATTTCAGAGAACAGTGATTGAAAATACCCTCTTTTTTTTTTTTTTTCTTTTTTACCCTTCTTCCCTTTTAATCTTTGTACTCGTTCCAGAGATTAATAAAGTTTATGCCTTTCAAAAAAAAGAAAATACCCTTTTTTTTTTATCCTTATCTGAATGCTATTGATCGTTATCTGAATGCTAGACTTCAAAGAACATGACAAGAGATCCATGTTAACGCAGAGAGGAAATCATCATTGACGATGAAGCGCAAATGCGGGATAATACTTCACTATGTTCTTGGGCGAATGCACAATTATGAACTCAAGTAGATTCTTAAGAAGTGATTCGTAAATTGTTCATTATGTTCTTCTTGTCGAGTTGATCCGAAGGCTTTGAATTATGAATATCACATTGATCGGATGTACTATAGGCAGGATCGCGGAACACATAAATAAACAAATGTATATCTTGAAAAATTTAAATGGCTATTATGATTTTGAGAAATAACTTCTACACAAACGTGTCTCATTCGTTCATGTTGCTATCGATGTCAAATTAGTACATCTATCATTTTTGCGAGTGCAACAAATTCATCGAGGCAAACAAAATAAACCAACTGGTTTTTGTTTTTAAACTCTGGGATAGAGTTTCAAAATAAGAACAAATAATGCAAGCTGTGGCTCCCTCATGGCAGCCCGATCCAGTTTCTTCATTGGGGGGTGTGTAACCTCGAACGGAACCAAAATTTTTGAGTAGTGAGGGCAGGCTATATATGTGGAGTGACGGGGTTATATAATTGGACGATACTCTAGTGGGATTTTTTCAAATTATAGCAGGGACGACAGTTCCTACTAGCTAACCTTGGCTCCCTCATCGTGTGTAACTGTGTATTTCGTTATTGCTTTCTTCTGCATTTGAATTACTAAACGCCCGGTGGACACTTGTCCACCAACCATTTTTTTAAAATAGAATCTACATATTTATTTTAGTACAAAAAGAAATGATTAGGTATACTATTGTTTATTCATTCGGTTTTGTCACATTGATTCTTCAATATTTAAAGTTGAAAATGTCCCTTGAAAGAGTAAACAGTTTCAACCGGGCGAGGTTTTGACCCGGCCGACGGGGACAGTAGCTACTCAATGACTCGGTGGTGACTCGGTAACTCGTCTTCAATTGGCATACCTGGTGACTGGGTGACTTGGTAATTTTGTTTTAGGGTTGCTTTGGTATTTGTTGCTTTTGTTTCTCTTTCCTTTTATGGATTGTAGTTGGTTTTCATTGAAGTTTACTGGTTAGTTATATTTTAGAGTAAGCGGTCTGTGCTGAATGGGAATAGTAATGTCCATAAATGACAATGTGCCCTTACCGGCTCGTGGAAGACATTATTTTGTAGTCTGTAGGCAAGCCGCTTTAGCCGTTATTGCGACCACTTTAAGTTTCCGAAAATTTATGAATTTTAGGGAGCTTTCTATTAAGTTCCAGGGAATATTTTTGGAGATTTCAGTGTTTATTTTTCGGGAGTTTGTTTCCCTGTTCTTGAGGTCCTAATTTCTGTAATTCGATACTTTGGATCGACAATTTTTTTTATAATGGCAATGATTTGAATCTTAAAAAAAAAAACGTTGAGACACATTCAAAAAGAAGGGGAAAAAACCCCGCTTGGAACAATGCAATTTTAAAAGAAACTTATAAAATCTCTTTTAAAATGGTGACTAGATATTCGGAGCTTGAAATTGTTTTAAGTTAGATTTGTCTTTAAATCTATCGGAATCAGATCCTTTGTTCCAAAAAAAACCCTTGTTCCTCTGTTACGGGGGGTTTTGGGCCATTAAATCACGCACAAATTTTTAAAATATAAAAACAAAATTCACCATCCAACGGCCCAAACCCCCTGTAATAAAGGAACAGAGAGTTTTGGAACAGGTCATCTGAAACCAAATCTATAGGTGGAAGTGTAGTACTGTACTTCTTTGAAAAAAGAGATGACATATAATTAAGCTCCTACAAAGTATCATCCGCTCTCACTATTAATTCTCGTCTCGCTTTACGTTTGTGCTCTCAAGCTTTGATTTCACGAATTATAATAGTATTATTTTTAAAATACGCTTTCACAATTATCCTTCAACCTCGCTTTACGTTTCTGCTCTCAAAAGCTTTGATTTCACGAATTATAATAGTATTATTTTTAAAATACGCTTTCACAATTATCCTTCAACATGTGCTCATACATGTGCATTATGTGACTTATTACATTGTTTCTGCCACTAATATTTATGAATATTTGTAGGAAAAATCTACAATACTATACTATATGCATTCAATGTTTGGTCAAGATTGCGTCACCTCATAATAGATGACCTGGAGAACCGGTTATTTGTAACTTTTTCGTGAGTATTTGTAACTTTTATACTAAGAATTCGTAACTTTTTAGCAATATGATTCGTAACATTTTCTTGCGTTTTGTAACCTTTTGTGTGATTCGTAACTTTTTGTGGGACTCGTAAGTTTGAGACAAAAAATCGTAACTTTTTTTTAATTATGATTCGTAACTTTTTTTTCTCTCTCGTAACTTTTAGATAAAAATTCATAACTTTTCACAAATATGATTCGTAATATTTTTGTTCATCTCGTAACTTTTATAGTAAAAAATTGTAACTTTTTCAACTATGTATAATCAATTAGGTAATCGATTGGCAACAATCGAATACATAATCAATTATGTATTTCGAAAATAATTGCTTAGCTTGTAATTGTTGAGACAAATGTATTTCGAAGAAGAAAATGAGCTTTCTTTAAAATAATTTTAGTTTTTAATTTTCACAGGAAGAAGAAGAAGATATTTTTAATCTAAATTAATTTCAGATACTAAATTAATTTGGGCCTCTCTTCCCTTAAAATTTGAAAACGTTTTTACTATAGCTATGGCGTAACTTACTTGAAAATTTAAACTCTTTAAAAATTTCCAAACTATAGCTATGGCATAATAAAAATGGTTTTCAAAAAATGTTTAAAAAGTTTTTCAAAAAATTATACCGTTTTTCATTTAAAAGCAAAAACATATCAAAGAGGGTCTTTTTTTTTTTTTTTCAAAAAAGATACTTTTGAAGGAAAATAACTAATTTTGAAAATAGTTTATTAAATTTTTTTTTCAACATTTATTTTCAGATTTTTGAAAAAAAAAACTATTTTCAAAACTATATTTTTTTAAAGTAGCGGTTTACCAAATACTAGTTTTTATCCAGAAAAATATTTTCAGAACTTTCATATTTCAAAAATTGTTTTAATTTTTTTCCCTCGAAAAACTATTTTCAACAAAAAATTTCAAGAAGTAGTTTTTTTGAAAAAAATTCTCATTGATACTTTTTGTTTTTAAATGAAAAAACGGTTTAATTTTTTAAATGCCTTTTTCAAATAAAAAAAATGATTTTTTTCAAGGTGGAGGATATATATATATACTAAGGGTAATACGATCATTTAACGCAAAAAAGTTAACACTGTTATCCTTAAAGTGACGGCAGGGGAGAATCTGACAATTAATTTGAAAAGTAAGGGACGGCAGTGGAATTTTAGAAAGTATAGGAGAGATCTCTATATTTATCCAAAATCTTAGTGGAGGTAAGTGAAATTTACCCCTTTTTGTCCTTCAATTTGTTAGGTCATCTGTTACTCAGGTTAACAAGTAATCTATTCGTAACTTTTTATAATCGATTCGTAACTTTTGAAGATCCAACGGTAGATTACTCAAAAAGAGGTGTGTATTGTAGCAATTTCCATATTAGTAAGGATATCAATTTTCTTAAATACACATGTTTTTACTGAATCAAAATGACTTTTTTCGCATCAGTTACTTGTTCTAATTCTTTTTTCCCTTTTTCTATTCTTGCTTGCCTGACTCCAAATTCCATACACAAGACAAGTGTATTATATATAGTTTCGGAAAAGGTTTTGGCAATATTTTTGCTAGCTATATAATTGGCGTGACCCTGGTGGTAGCTTATCGTTTTCACTTCCTTGTTTACATCTTATTATCCACTCTTAACCTTCTAATTTCTCCTAAGAATCGTTTCAGGTTAATAAGTCAAGCCATGAGCTGTCCAAGAGTTACACTTCTTCAATTTTAATTAAAGAAATTAACAATCTGGTACAAAATTGGAGAAAATTCTGGTACAAAATTGGAGAAAATTTTGGGTGCAAATAGGGTATGGGTGACGTGGTGCCCCTTTGGCGCATCCGAGCCGTCTAAAAATGCATCGGACGGCTCGGATTGAAACACACATTTTTTTTCTTTTCTAATTTTTTTAAATCCGGACGGCACTTTCAATCCGGACCGTCCATTGCATTGTTGGACGGTCCGGATGTACCGAAAGAATACCATGTGGTACCCTCCCCGTACCCAAAATTTTCTCACCAAAATTGAGATCAAGACGATACATAAGAGATAACATTAATTTGTCTATTCACATTGAGTATGGATAATATATATATATATATATATATATATAGTACTAGTATCACTATTATCGTAGTGAGTGTGAAATCACCATCAAGTCCAATTCGAAGTGAATTTTTATTTTATTTTATTTTTTTGGTGCAACGGAAGTTTGACCAATCTAATTTTCTGCTACGCATTGGACGGTAAATGTTTCGTTTTCGACTCGAAATAGCTTGTATTAATACATTATCCACCCGACAGAATGAGCTTGTTTTTTCCCTCTCTTTATTTCATCAACTAAAATGTCACACAAGGCTACACAGCCGAGGGAAAGTCTCCTTCAAACACTTCCCCTTGGAAATACTTGATTGGGAGTTGACAAAGTTTGTCGTTCCTCGGGGACACCAAAGCCCCGAGATGAGGCACTTGGTTGGCTGACCTTCTGACCCAATTGAACGAAAGCTCGTATGCCCGGGCAAAGTCTCGAATATCCAGAATTAACGCACTGGCTTCCCAATTCTCATGGAGGAACCAATTCCGAAATGCTGAGGGAGAGAGCAGCATGTTGTTTGATGCAATTGCAAGCTTTTGAAACGCCCTAAGACCACTAGGCCCGCCAGGCTTTTATCAAACAAATGGGCGGGCTAGCCCAGTCCGGATTTTCTATGGGGTGGGCTTGGGCCTAAATATTTTCTTTCTGAACTGACCGCCTGCCCGTCAACCCAGCCCTTCAACTTAAGATACTAGCCCGCCCGATAGCCCAGATTTGTTGATACACCAAAAAACTAGGTATACTTGGTAGTTCGTAGTATTATTTTCCTTAGTACACAATTGCACATGTAGAAAGTTAACTCCCATGGACTTTGCTGGCTGATGCGGTGAATATTTTGCCTTTTTTTTTTTATCCATTATGTCTGCCCGTTGCCCCCAACAGCTCTTTTTTCATCTATAAAAAAAGAATCTTTACTTTACCTTTTAATTCTACAAAAATCTCAAACACACCGATCAGAAAACTCATCATCGATCTTGGGAATTATTTTCGATCTTTGGATTTTCAGCCAATCTTTGGCGTGGGTTCATCACCGATCTTTGACGTTAATCCGTAAAAACTCATCAGTTGGAGGTTATTGCTAAGTGTTAAGAAAGAATGCTAAGTTATGAACTATGAATCGGCCATGTTCGGTTACCCAGTTTAGTTTTTGTTTTGTTTTGTTGACATCATCATTTTCCTCATTTCTCTCTCTATCTCTCTCCACTTATTACACCTTTTGACATCATCAAAACTAAACTAAACTAAATTACCAAACGAACAGGGCCGATATTTCTTACACTTGGAGATGCCCTGATGTTTCTTCACACGTGTGGTGCTCATCAAAGTCGCTATTTTCAGTTCAAAAATTGGATGGGGATGAATCATGAATCATGAAGTATTGGTTTTTATTATTTTTATTATTCATAATTCATAATTTATTAGTTATTGGGTAGAGTATTGCAAATGATTGATAAATATGTATGTGCCAACCTAGTTGTGACACATATTCTGTAGTGGTGCAATCCCTCCCATTTCTCTTTTTAACAATTTATGCATGGGAATTGAATTTTACATCCCTCATTTCAACACTTGCACCCAATTTTTGTTTTTATTAGGTGAAATTACTGAAATACTCCTTTATTTTATAATCTCTTAGGGGGTGCAGATGTTGAAATGGAGGGGTATTTAAGTAATTTCATCCTAATAAAAACAAAAAAAGGGGTGCAAGTTCAATCCCCTTTATGCATTTGTATGATTGCTAATTTGTTATGTGGGATGTTTGTTCCATATTGCCATGCTGGTTATGTTCAAGGGTTTGGACCGTTGGTGTTTTTCAGAAAAAAAAATTATTGGCTTTTTGTTGAAATTGATTATTGAAATTAATTTGATCCGTATAATTATTGGCCCGCCCAATCCCGTCCGTCCGATTTGAATAAGCCCATGAGCTGTTGATCCGTATAATTATTGGATCGCCCAAATAGGCCAGCCCAATCCCGTTTGTACGATTTGAATAAGCCCATGAGCTGGGTCTACGTTTCATCTTTTGAGAGATAGCCCGACTCGCCGGGCCCACTCCAATCAGAGATAGTTGCCATTCATAAACCCGTCAAAGTTAGTTGTCCTAGCCTATGCATCCCTTCTTGACATTAAAACAGTGACGTACAACATATCCTTTTGTAGGGCTGCAAATGAATCGAGCCGTTCGCGAACTATTCGAGGCTCGATTCGGTAAGGGCTCGTTCGAGTTCGACTCGTCTACTAAACGAGCCGGACCTGGATCCCAATGTTAGGCTCGGTCCATAAACGAGCCGAACTTGAACTCGACGATATTCGGCTCAGTTGGGCTCACGAACCTAGAGTATACATATATTTCGTAAGAATTTCACATATAACCTTGAACATGTAAGAACTTTTACATGTTCATAATAAAAATTTAAATCTTATACTCCCTTCGTCCCAAATTACTGGTCCTTCTTTCCATTATTGGATGTCCCAAAATATTTGTCTCATTTCTAAAAATATCCATCAAAACAGGGTGACTTTCCAGTTTTACCCTTAAAAATTATTTTTTCTATCTCAATTTGTTTGGTCATTATCTTTTATTTTATAATGGTTCTTATGATTTTGAAAACTTCGTATTATAAAACTAATTGATATCTATCAAACAAGATCCATATTGAATATGTTTTGAGTTTCACATAAAAAATTAGCCTCACAAATTTGTCACAGTAATTTTGACTGAACTTAAGGGCAAAACAGAAAAGACAATACAAAATTTTCATACCCCTTAAAAACCTACTTCCCCAAAAGGGGCAAATAAATTGGGTCGGATGGAGTATGTATATATTAAACTTTTAAAAGTACAACAAACTTAAAATTTCAGTATATTTTTATAATTTTATATATGTATGAGTTTCATTATGTACAACATAAAAAATTTATTTATAGTTTTAGACCTGTATGAAAGCATAAATATATAGTATTTTTGACTCGTTAAGGTCTGTGAACATATTCGAGTTCGAATCAAACCTAGGCAAGCTCGGCCCGTCAAATTTTTAGTAAGTTCGAGCTCGGCTCAAGTTCATTTAAAAACTTAACGAACGAACTTAAACATTCTAAAGTATTCGGCTCGTTTGCAGCCCTGTCCTTTTGCCGCTCCTCTCACTCTCACCGTTCCTCTGTAACTGTCACCCATCATTTTTCCCAAATCAACCACCAAAAAATGTCGTTCCTCACGCGCCAAACCTCTCTCATCGGCCTCTACAATCGCCACCGTGCAATTCTACCACTCACTCCGCAATCCAATTCCATCAACACCACCGCTTACTATCTTCTCTTATGCTTGAACCCGAATCGCAGCAGAACTCGGTGGCTCAGCACCAGCACCGAGTCGACTCCGTCAGAGTTCGCCGGCAAAAACGCGTACGAACTCCTAGGAGTTTCCGAAACCAGCTCATTTGCCGAAATCAAAGCTTCGTTTCGTAAATTGGCTAAAGAAACCCACCCCGACCTCGCTCGATCAACGAACCATTCCGATCAGTTCGTTCAAATCCTCGCTGCTTACGAGGTACTGTCGATTGTTTCGTGAAAATCATTTTCTGTTTTTGAATTTTTGATTGCTGTTTGCGGAAATTGTTTCCAGTTCTTACATGAACTTGCTTTGCTATCGGTGTGGATAGGGTTATAGGACTGCATTTGGACTAAATCAATTTCTGGTGAAGACTTATATAAATTTCAGTTAAGCTTTTCGTCATAATTTTTACATTAGATGGTTCGGCTAAACGAGGTAATCAGAAAATTATGAAAATATATAGTCTTGGCGGGGGTAATCAGAGAAGTATGAAAAAATTATGGACCAAAGTTGAATCCATATAAGACTAAAAGGACGTGTCTTTTTTGAACCATTCCTCTGCTCCAGATCAGTTCTTCAAACCCTCGCTGCTCAGGACGTACTGTCGATTGTTCACTAAATGTGATTTTCCCTCGTGTTTTGAATTTGTGTTAGTTTTTTGCACGAATTTCCCAATTTTTAGATGAATTTGCATTACTACCATGGTTTTGGAAATTACGGTAATACTCCCTCCGTCCCAATTTGATAGTCCACTACGAAACTACGTGCAATTTTCAAACTAAAAAATAATGTATTTATCAAAATAATTTTTGAATTTTTTTCGCACCTTATTAAAGTTTTCAATGAGATCTATCAAACAAGATCCAGAATGCATATTTTTGAGGTTCACATTAAAAGATATAAGCCGTTGAAAATGGCACGCAGTCCCAAAATGGACTATCATTTTGGGACGGAGGGAGTAGATAATTAGTTCAAGTAGCAAGATATATGGATGTGATGGTGGAAATGAACTCATTCTCCATCTTGCAACACACTAAGTAATGTCTGAGTGTGAAGATGTCAACGAACCATCATAACTTTTGAGTGTTATATGGATTTTTTTTTTGTGACATGCTTGTTAGTTTAGAAACTAAAATGAATGCACACATTCTTATGGTCTGCATAGTTAATGGACTTCATTGTACATGTGTCAATTGTTAGAATGTCGAGGAATCCGTGTACAATACCATGAAGGTGATTGATAATTACTACTTCATGAGAAATGTTCGATCAAGTTCAATGATTGGAATGTATTTCGATTCTAATTTTCACATTCTATTTTTTTGTTGTGGAAGCCCTTATGTTGCATAGTTGTCCATAAAAACCAAGAGTCGAAGCTCGCTAACTTGTTGAAGCCACAACAAGACCAATATATTGAAGTTACTTATTTGCTGGTAAACTTATCAAATGGCATTATAACTCTTTGGAGGGTCTTACCCACATCTTCATTTTTCTTTTGTCTGATATGTGCGTAAATTAATTCAAGGAGAAGCTGCTGTTACACGGTCATGGCCTCTTGGATATAGCAATCCTATGTTACCAGAAAACGCTACTACTCTAGCAAATTGTGCTTTGAAATGAGCATTCCAAAATTTGGTACACCTAAGTTGTAGAACTGTGAATTGAGCGATCCAAAGCTTTTCCTATAAAAAAATAGAGAGATTGGAGCTTTAGCAAGATAATTAATATAAGAAACTTGTTAAAATACTTACAGAAATTTGGTTTGCATGAACAAGTGAACAAACTATATTTGGTGGATGTTGTTCTCATGAAATAACCATATTTTGTTGAGGAATACAATCCCACATTGCTGGGCCATGGAATGGCTGATCACTTAACGTAATGTTGGGACCATTCCACCTGGAAGCTTAAGCTTTTGGGTTGGATGTCAAGTTTCCATATGGTAGAGCATGAAAAGGCAAAAAAAAGAAGAAAAGTAACTATAGCAAATACTAGTTATTGGGTGATTATGCCCTCATGCTCTTATATTTCACTTAACTTCCTACCCAACAATTGGGGCCTCATTCTAGACGCTCCCTCATATGCAACGTGTTCCCTTGGCAACACTTGTCGCGTACAGGTCAAGGATATGCGCCCTATCCCTCTCTGGCACTCTGACTGTAATTCCATGTTACTAGGGGTGGGCGTCGTGTTGTGCCGTGTCGAGCCGTGTTTGTGTCATATCGGGTTTGTGTCAAAATGACCTGCTTAACTAATCGTGTTGAAAAATATGAACCCTAACCCGACCTGCTATTAATCGTGTCATGTTTGGGTTGACACAATTAACATTTTTTTTTTTTTGCACGGTGAAAAAAGATTTTACTAATCCACAGTGATAAGTTAATAGATTAAAGGGACTATATATAAGGCATGAGATAGAGTAATTATAGCCAGCCAAAATGATTTGTAGGCTTAGAACCTTAGCCACCATAACAAAACCTTGCAGATTTGAGAACATGGAGAGAATGGCTTGATATCAAAGGATAAACTTCAGCTGCAGTAGGATTGAGCTTGAAAACTTTCATGCACAACTTCAGAGCATGAAAACGTACAGGTTAATTCGTGTAATTTTCGAATCGGGTTCGGGTTACCGTGTCGACACGATTAGACGAACAGGTTAATTCGTGTCATTTTCGGGTTATGCGGGTTCAACCCGAACCCAACCTGTTTACTAATCGTGTTCTCGGGTCGTGTCATATACGTGTTTCGTGCCAGAAATACTCAACACTAATCCTCTAACTTCGTGTCGTGTTGTCGTGTCGTGTCATAAATTCCCACCCGTACATGTTACATGGTATGGGGTAAAACTCAACCTCAAAAGTAGCAAGTATGATGAAGGAGGCCTCGTGTTTTATACTCACGTAACTTTCTTAACCAGACTCTGGAACTTTCCCAACTGTTTCTTGAATTGCAGATGCACAACCAAGAACATTGCAATGAAGTCTTCACATGTGATATTTCTAAATAAGGTGGACTCGAGAGCACCTAAAAAATCTTGAAAAGTTTTTAGGCCAGAAGTAAAATCCTTTTCATTGGCCTTGAGTGAGACGTTCATAACTGGCACAATAATGGACTAAAACTAATCTTTTTTTGTTCCTCATACACCTTTGCTATCCTCATGGATTTGAGTATTAGATTTTCACGTGTTGTTTATGTGGCTATGCCACGTTGTCCGGTCAAGGTTGTCTAAGTGCAACTACTTGCCAAATGCTAAGATGGTACTATTTGTTCTTTATATTGGCATTCCTGTTGTGTTTTATATCACTAGATTTCTTCTTGTTATTGTGAATTGACAGAACTTAGGTATAATTTTTGCAGTAATTGTCTCGGCTTGAAGGCATGGTTCTCAACTTTTGCATCATTTTAAGCACCTTAGGTTTGAGGGTTATATCTCAAATGATTTTGTGATTTTGTTTATAATTTGGTGTTCTTCATTTGTCATGGAGAATTACTTTATAGTTGTGCTTTGACATGAGCTTTGCAATAGTTTAGGTGATTGAATGAACTTGTCTCTATATTTGGGACATGCTTGAAATATCTTTTGTGTCATGGTGTGTAATGTTTGAGAGCCACAATAGTTATGTGGAAATAATTGACATCAAATTTGATGTTTCTGCTGCTCATGCATATTGCACAGTGTCGCCGTACAAGATTCCAAGTTGGAACCTAAAAGTAATTGTTGCTTTCGACATACAAGAAAATTCTGACTTAGCAATTGAAAATGAAATGCAGATACTCTCGGATTCTGAAAAGAGGTCACATTATGACAGGTACCTTTCATCTCAAAGAATTCAAGTTCAGAGATGTTCTGAGAAATTTTCAATGATGAACACATATGAATCAAACAGAATATCTGTGAAGCAGATGGAAGTTGTTGAATGGCTAAAATGGTATAGATATGCCCTACATGACATTCTATCAGAGAAAAGAATAGTAAGTGGGTCAGGCTACTTTGACATACTGGAAAGGGACTTCTATTCAGCCATACATGCAGCATATTACGGCCCTGATATTGAGTCTGTGAACCTCCTCCCTGATTGTTTTGAAGCTGAGGAGAGATCGGCCTACGAAACTCCTGAAGTGTTGCACTTGGTTTCAGGGCGCGACCTTTTTGGAGTGATATGCCTAGCTGACAAGGTTCCTGAATTATCACACTCCTACAACGAAAGACTTACATCTTTTGAAGCTATGGGGGATCTGCGGGTACAATCCAATTCTGGCATAGCTGATATTGAAATTCGTGGGATGCAGGCAAAAAAGAACAATTACCACACGTCGGATAGATACAAGGATCTAGAATTGCATGTTTCAGGGAAGATGGTCGCCGTGGCTACCAGAGTCCCACCTAAAAACAATTATGATGGGATCGGAAATGAAGATTCTCAGGATCACATACATGTTTATCTTATTTCACCGGAAGATCCAATACACACAAGCAAAGGAACTTATATGTCCACCATTGCAGTTGGGTGTAGGATTCCACTGGGAACAATAGTTGGGTTAGGAACCAACCCTGAAGAAGGGTCTTGCTTTGTCTATGATAGGAATGGTACAAAAACCCACGTGATTATGAAGCATCGGACCCTACTGGTATGTGCAACCCTGCTTAAAAGTACTTCTAGTTTCTCTTTAGCCTGTGATGAAAGCAAAGGCTCTGGTTTCTTTCTTGTTATAGGAAGATTTCTCCATAAGCATTATGTTGGGAAACATTTGCTTGTAAAGTGCAAAAGATCTTTTAAATTAGCTTAGCACTTGGCAAATGCTTCAGTGTCCTTGTACGATCTACTGAGAAATGGATTGGAGTTTGGAGGATCATACAATGAGCCTAATGATTTCTCTTTCAGAACTGACAATGTTTAGTGCTGAGTTTAGGTGCTTCCTTTCTGTCTTCGAAATGACGTCTATTACACTAGGAATTTTTTGTTCGAAATGACTTCTCTCATACCCGAAATTGTGTAAGGTGCTCCTTGAATGAGTGGACTGATGTAGTCATAATACGTGTCTGTTCCTATGCTAATTGGATTTTCCAACATTTGAACTTATCTTAGGTAAAACACTTGCACTGGTATCAAGTTGGTGATAGAGCCTCTGTGGCTGAATGTAGATGCAGCAGAGCTCGGTTACCACCAAGCAAGTAAGATTAATTTCTCTGATATTGTTGTTGATAGATAGGTGTAAAAAAAGCTTGTGTAAGAATACTATGTAATAGTGGTTAAATATGTTTCAAACTTCTTATGATTTCTTTCAACAGATTTTGGCTGTTTGAGCCTCGCTGTGGCATGCATGACATCGGTGGTTGGTATGTGGAAACATTTGGCAGAGACAGAAAGGGCAGGACTATCCCATCCAGAAGGTTTTGGGATGGGTTTGATGGGGACGAACAGTTTGACAGGTAAGTTCGTGCCACATAAGCCTCAGCAAATTCACGCTTTCACAGTTCCTCCTGGGTTAGCACAGTTAAGCATTATTATAGGAAAATGTTCTTCTTATTCACATGTTAGTTTTGTTAGGACTAATTGACAACATGTGTTTCCTAGTGGTGATCAATAATTACACAAGCAATTGCTATGCATTGGAAGTTTTTGATACTGTTGAAACTTGACCTAGGCACATTTTAGAATAGCTTGGAATTTGAAGTTAAAAAATCCAAATTGGAAGTTTTTGTTACTGTTGAAACTTGACCTAGGCACAGTTCAGAGTAGCTTGGAATTTGAAGTTAAAGAATCGAAACTTAGTGTAAACATCTTCAGTTGCGTAAATCTGGTTGGTTTTCACCCTAATAAACATCTGGCATCAAACATCAATCTCATCTTTTCATTCTTACAAACTACTTAATTCCACATTTGCATCAAGAGTCAGCAAATGCTGAATATATAAGCTTCTTCTTTCCTTAGAGAACATATTAGTACTCGCACTTGGTTTTCCCTTCTTGATTCTTCAATTTGCTTTCCATGAATCTGGGTGCTATGTGAAGTTTCAGTACATCTTTGTCAATTTGCATGCAAGTGGCATTTGTCCTTCACCTAATGTTATATAATATTAGCAGGAGACTACATCCAGCAATTTATTTGCTTGCTCTTGCGTATCGAACTTTAGATCTTGAAGACGCAAAAAGAAGGAAACAATCTATGAAAGATATCGTTGAAGGAAAATTGTCAGGAATAATCACTTGGTGCAAGAAACTTGTGTAAGTAGGATTACTTTGGGGTTTTTGGCATGGCGAAGACGTTCAGCTCTCGTGAACAGTAGTTCACTTCTGCTGCTTACCTTTTTAACAGTATTTGTTCAAGCTAGTGGCAATGGTGCGAACAAATACAAAAAAGCATTGGTGGGTCGGCATCTGTCAAACCCAGCATTCAACATCCTATTCTTGGGATACACGAAGGTTCTTTCTTACGATGCATCAAGATCACTCATGTGATGCATGGAGGAAGCTATCAGCTCATATATTTGATCCTTATTCATGAAGATGACATTGCAACGAGTTTGTACAACGTGGAGTTGATGTTGTCATGCTTGTCCGGCTGAGATTTTACGCTTCATTCCAACTGAGATTGTACGACAATGATCCCCTACTAATTACAGATTCTGGGATAGATAATGTCGATTTCCTGATCTGCAGTATTGGCAATTGGATGAATCCTGTTCTAGGCATGTTCTCATCAAGCTTTGACAGAGAAGTAGAGAACGAATTATGATATGAGTTCTGCTTATAAGACTGTATACAGCCCTAGCAGCCTGCCTATCAATTCTCTAAGCTATAGCAGTTGGACAATCATTTGCTCTCTAGTCAACTTACTGTGATACAAGAGTACTTCCTATGTGTCCAACAATCTGTCACAAATCCGGATCTGGATGAAAGATAGACATTATGACTTATCAGCAAGTCCAAATCGCATAGATGATGCATATGCTAACTCTCATCCTCCTCAGTGTACATATTCCTTCTATTTATCGTTGCAATGGTAAGAATTTTTACTTCAGCTGAAATCCACAATATTTGGCTTATCTTATGACCCGTTTTGATATTGCCATCCAAACCTGTAACTGCATTTTCTGTTTTGATGTTTACCTTATAAATCTCAGTTCAAGGTCCGACTGTTGTGTTTCAGATTAAGAGTTGGTTGCTCAATTGATGACTGAAAACCTGCCTCTGGAGGTCAGACTAGAGCACATGGTTGCTTTCAACTCCATACATTAGTAGTTGGCATTGAACTTTATCATTATTTAACAGACTTTTTGTTTCAGAGCGGGCGGCATTACTGTTAACGATTCTCTATCATGCTGTCTATTCTGATTAATAGGTTTCTTTGGAAACAGAAAAGATGTCGGCTGGTAGTGGTAGCCGGTAGGGAAAAGTGAGAGTTTAGATACTACAACCTATAGGCCAGGGGTTTTGTACTCAGCTTGATTTGTGAAAAGGGTGTGTGTGTGAGAGATTTGTACGCAGCTTGGTTCGTGAAAATTGAAAGATGTTTGTAAGAGATTGTGTGTGTGTGTGTGTGAGAGAGAGAGAGAGAGTCAAGATTCAGACTTAAGGGAGGATGAGCGCGTGCTCGCCGTCACTAAGGATTCGATGGCTCAAGTTTTTGTGCCCCTACATAGGAACCAACAGTTTGCAAATACTATTTGCAAATATCAGGATTCAACTTGATCTTTCAGAAGAGCCTTAAATGAACCCCTCGTTTGTCAAGGCAATTGAATTGCTTTGTCTGTGGTATTTCCAAATATCATTTGAAGCCTTAAATGAATCCCTCAAATGTCAAGGGCATTGAATTGGTTTGTCTGGCCAGCTGTGGGAAACATAGGTCATGCATTACCCTTAAAATTTTGTTTCGATCAGCATATTGCCTATAAAAGCATCCCCTACAAGAGTGAAAAGATACAGTGGAAAAAAAAAAACTGCCTTCTGCTTGTGTCTAAGCAATTTGTTTTTCATCCGTGAGAGAGTACTACGCACAGAAATTCAATTCGAAGCAAGCTTCTAGTGTGGCACACACTAAGCTTTCGATTGCATCAATTCCTACGAGGGCCTGCTCGGATTTGATACTGACAATGAACGGTTCGGATCGATCATTTGGGATCCACAAGGGGGTCTCCAGCGCCGGTTGATACGTACATGGTCGGTATCAACCGATCGGTACCCGTGGATTAATCGTAAAATTTCTACTCCCTCTGTCCCTTTTTAAATGTGTGCTTTGGGAAACGTGTATATTTTAGGACGTAAAAAAATGTATTTCTACTCAAAATTTTTGAATTTTTTTTGCACCAAATTAAAGTACTCTTTGAACACTTTAATTTGGTGTAAAGAAAGACATAAAATTGTATAGAAAGATATATTTTTTAGGAGTTTGAAAATGCATGTATTCCCATTGTACACATTTAAAAAGGGACGGAGGGAGTAATACACTATTTTTATCAGAGCACCTATTCACGTGGATTTTTCCTCTTCTAGTGATAAAGACTTCACGGAAATGGTCATATTGTGCTTCAATATTTCCGCATAAAGGTGTCGGTCAAGTGGAGGATCATTTACCCATTTCATTATTGATATTAATTGATTGATGTTCAGAGAAGTTAAAAGGCTATCATGGACTTTTTGGTAGGGGATATTATTGCATCCAATTTTCTCTTCTATATTAGCATGTCTAGGAACCATTTTTTTTTTTGGGAAAGCAGTAGTTAGCATATATCTTGGCTTCGGTTCCTACTTCCTACTGTCCAGAGGGCATTTAGATCCACGACTCTAACGCCCTGTTTGGATGCCGGATTTGGCACCCGGATTTGGCTTCTGCCCGGATTTGTAATCCCGGGCCCACGCCACTCCCCCATTTGGATGCAATTTTGGCCCCCGGATTTGTTTCACTGTTGGGACTAGTTATCCGGCTTCACCTTCGTTAGCTAACGACGGCCTCCACCCGATCGTTAGCTACTCCGGGTGGATTTGTGTTTTTCATACCAGTTTTACCCCTCCAAATCCAGGTGATTTGGGGGTTTTGTACATGTACGTGTTTTTTGGGTTTCGATCGGTTGATGTTCGTCACCGGACTGAACCTCTTGATCAGAGGGGTTTTGGAGTGGGTTTCACCAGAAATTCAGCAACATCAACGGAAAAAATATGGATGTTCAGATTCGAGAGAGAGAGAGAGACAGAGAGAAGAAGAAGAAGAAGAAGAAGAAGGAGAAAAAAAAATGGTAGATCTCAAACTCTGGAGACAACTCGGGGGAGAGAGAGGAAAAATAGAACAACTGGTAATGGGTTAATGGCTGTGTGTGTTCTACACCATTCCACATGATCTGATGGTGGAGGATTTTTGTTTCATCCAACGGACATGGTTAAAGGATAGAACATATTATTTTAGAGTTTGACAATCAAAAGGAAAGAAATAATTGGTAGGGGTTGGCTTATTTTGGAGTTTGACAATCAAAAGGAAAGAAATAATTATTTAGTCGTTTATAGTGGCACCAAATTAATTTTTTGGTTACCCGGATACCGTAAATGACTACTAATGAGAACGTGATGTTTGGTGGTCCAGAAGTCCCACTTCCTGGTGCACCTCCTACTCCACCTCATGTTGGTGCAATCCCTTTAACGGTTCCAAATGCTGTATCTTCTATAGGTGTACTCCCTTTGACAATTCCAACGGTCGGTCATATCCAGCAACCGGGAAAGTTCGTTGCTGTGGATTTCAAAATGTGGCAACTTAAGATGTTCTACCTGACAACTCTAAACCTTGCCAAGTATTTGACAGAGGATAAACCGGTTGTTGCTGCATTCGAGCACACAATCGGGAGACATTGGTTGCGGCTGATGTTTGGATGCGTTCAGACTTACTGTGCAGAAACTATATTCTGAATGGGCTACAAGACAGCATGTACAACGTGTGTGTTGTCAACAAGGTTCTGAATACCGTATCGGCTCGAGTACTGATTTTCCTATTGGTACGGTACGGTATGGTACCGGTTGATACTGGGTACCGTATTTGATTTACCGCAACTCTATCTATATGTATAATGGAGTGTTCAAGAGACACAAAATTTGCCACAAAATATGGCATTTTCAATCTCATTTTTTTCAAATCAACTCTATCTATATATGTATAGACCCTTAAACCCACTTAATGTAAGTATATTTAGCACATACTTGTTGTATTTGATGTTTGGTAGTGATACAAGTTGAACCCATGCATCACAAAGTTTTTGTTTTATAATCTATCCGTTCAGAAATCATGGTTTTTCGGTCATATCGAGACCAAATTAGAAAAAGTGCATAGCTACAATCTTGTAGATCTTGAAATTCTCTTAAATTTTGATATATAACTTGCCTCGATCGGAGTTCGGAGTAAAAAGTTATGACCGAAATACGGTGGCAGCTTTGTTCTACCCTTGTTTTTTACAAAACCGGCCGATACGGCCGATATTTGCCGGTACAGCTGCTACCCGACCGGTATGGACCGGTATTAGACATGGTACGGTATTGGGGTTCCTTGGTACCGTTTTTATACAAAACCGGTACCGGTACGACATTAATAACCTTGGTTGTCAAGAATTCTACCAAAGAGCTCTGGTTGTCTTTGGAGAAAAGGTTCAAAACTGGGGATGCTGGTACAAAGAAATTTATCATCGGCCGGTTTTTGAGCTTTTCAATGGTGTATTTTAGATATGTGGTGACACAAGCACTAGAATCCCAGGAGATCCTCCAGCAAATGACAATGAATGAGAGCCTCCAATCAGGGTGTTTGATTGAGAAGCTGCTAGACACTATAGTTTGGAACTCCTTTAAGGGCTATCTAAATCTATAGCACAAGAAGAAGGAGATGACTGTGGATGATGTTATCCTCAAGCTCCGCATTGAGGAATATAACATGAAAGCTGATAAGAAGATGAAGTACCTTCAGGGCGCAAAAGCCTATGTGGTTGAACAAGGCCAAAACTCTGGACCATAATAGGATGTGGCTGATATCAATCTATCCGTTGTGATATCAGCGGTGAACCTGATAGGTTCCAGAACTTTGGCATTGTTCAACCACGTAGGCTTTTGCGCTCTGAGGGTTCTTCAACTTTTTATCAGCTTTCATGTTATCCTCCTCAATGCGGAGCTTGGGGATAACATCATCAACAATCATCTCCTTCTTCTTGTGCCTTAGATAGCCCTTAAAGGAGTTCCATATATACTATAGTGTCTCACAGCTTCTCAATTAAACACCCTGATTGGAGGCTCTCACTTATTGTCATTTGCTCGTTGTGAATTTGCTAGAGGATCTCCTGGAATTCTAGTGCTTGTGCCACCACAGATCTAGAATCCACCATTGAAAAACTCAAAAATTGGCCGATGATAAATTTCTTTGTACCGATATCCTCAGTTTTGAACATTTTCTCCAAAGGCAACCATAGCTCTTTGGTAGAATTCTTGACAACACACACGTTGTGCATGCTGTCTTGCAGCCCATTCAGAATATAATTTTTGCACAGGAAGTCTGAACGCATTCAGACATCAGCCGCAACCAATGTCTCCCAATTGTGCTCGAGTGCAGCAACAACCAGTTTATCCTCTGTCAAATACCTCGCAAGGTTTAGAGTTGTCAGGTAGAACATCTTAAGTTGCCCCATTTTGAAATCCACACCAACGAACTTTCCCAGTTGCTGGATATGACCGACCGTTGGAATTGTCAAAGGGAATACACCCATAGAAGATACAGTACAACATTTGGAACCATCAAAGGGATTGCACCAAAAGGAGGTGGAGTAGGAGGTTCACCAGGAGGTGGGACTTCTGGGCCACCGAACATCGCGTTCTCATTAGTAGTTTTTTTTTTTCTGAAATTCAAACACAAACTCAAGTTAGTAATTTGAAATTCGTCTAACAGGAATAATAGAATTTAAAATTCGAAACCTAATTAGAAATGAAAATAATTAACAGTGCTCGGGTAACCAACGAAAATAATTTGGCGCCACTATAAACAACTACTCCATCCGTCCATTTTTAAGTTTGTTCCCTCGTAATTCCAATTTATTTTCTCTCATATCAACTTTTACATCTACTTTCCACTACTTACCCTTATCACTATGAACAACTAATAAATAATTATTTATTTCCTTTTGATTGTCAGACACCAAAAATAAGTGGATTGGTGCTCTCTGGACAGTAGGAACCAAAGCCAAGATTTTAAGCTTTTCCAAACTACCGCTTTTCCCAAAAAAAAAAAAAAAGGCTCCTAGGCGTGTTAATATGGAAGAGAAAATTTGATTCATTAATATCCTCTGCCAAAAAGTCCATGCATGCCTTAACTTCTCTTAACATCATCAATAGTGAAGATGGGTAAATGTTCCTCTACTTCACCGACACCCATAGAAATATTCAATCACCATTTGAATAACCTTCATTACTAGAAGAAGAAAACCCAGTGATCTGTCACTTTTTGTCTTTCAAAAGAAGACTTTTCTAATGCAATTAATGGGTTCCTTCAATCTCCAAATTTTTTGTTTCTCCGTAGCAAATCCAAACCTGCTCTGATCCGGAAAATAGTTTTTCAAAACTGTTTTAATAGAATCTGTTTTAAGATTGTTGCATGCATGCGGTATAAAAACATGAACTGAAATATATTACAGAACCAGAAAACTACTGAAAATGGATATAGATATACAAATCGAGGCCCGTGTTTTACACGGTGTCCTTAAAACAAATTTGTCGCCTCACCTGGGTGCTAGAGGTTGAGGTTGAAAGCTTAGTGCGCACCACACTAGAAGCTTGCTTCGAATTGAATTTTTGTGCGTAGTACTCTCTCATGAATGAAAAACAAATTGTTTAGACACAAGCAGAAGAATTAAGGCAGTTTTTTTTTTTTTTTTTTCAGTGTATCTTTCACTCTTGTAAGGGATGCTTTTATAGGCAATATGCTGATTGAAACAAAATTTTAAGGGTCATGCATGACCTATGTTTCCCACAGCTGGCCAGACAAACCAATTCAATGCCCTTGACATTTGAGGGATTCATTTAAGGCTTCAAATGGTAGTATTTGGAAATACCACAGACAAAGCAATTCAATTGCCTTGACAAACGAGGGGTTCATTTAAGGCTCTTCTGAAAGATCAAGTTTTGAATCCTGATATTTGCAAATAGTATTTGCAAACTGTTGGTTCCTATGTAGGGGCACAAGAACCTGAGCCCACGAATCCTTAGTGACGGCGAGTATGCGTGCATCCTCCGTTAAATAAATTTGGCTTTTGTTGTTCTCATAATGAGACAATTCTCATTCATCCTATAAATGAATTTTTGTTTATATTAAGGCGCACCAAAATAATCAAACAATTTCTCATTTTTTCCAACAATGCCTGCCTTTACTCCTAAGCGTAATACTAGTGCTATGACATTGCTAGACCATAATAAGAGTTGCACAGTAAGAACAGAAAAGGGGGCCAGTTAACCGATTTGCTGGGTATTTTCAACTATATTAATTAAAATGAGCCCTTTTAAACTTTATTCTCAAATTACGTGAAAACATGATTACAAATTACACTTTCTAAAAAACGTGTTTGCGAAACACGCTTTCTACATTGGTTAAGACGGATTTTGTGTTCCATCTGTTTAATGAGTTTGTTTTGTTTCAGTGTTCCCCTTTCATCAATGAAACTAAGAATGTACATCATCTTGTTCATCGAACTATTTTGCGTAAAACATTATATCAAAAAAACAAATTTTGATGTCTATGTAATTAATTCAAGACCAGCTTTTTAATCAACTCAAGTAGGCAATTGCTGACCAGTGAAGGACAAAAATACCATTTTAAACACAGACACCTAAACTTCCCAACATGGGAAGCCTCACCCATCCTTTGGAAAAGGCCAACAGCAAGAAAAAAGCCCAACAACAAGAAACGACCGGCCCCTTCCCATGGTTGAAGTTGGGCCAAGGAATTGATTTTTTAACTTAAAAAATTGGTATTCAGTATTCGTTAGTACTTTATTTAATTTCAATTTCCAATTTTATCAAAAAAGCGCCTTAGTCTTTGTAGGGTTGCATGAATCCTCAGATGGAAGATCTTCAAATGCCATCAATTCTATACACACACACATATATATAAAGAAAAATAAAAAAATTCAACCGAAACCTAATAATTACAACGGTTCCTACTATGCCCTACGAAAACCAGGGCTATGAGTAACCGCGACTTATGACTAGTTCTTCATTTACATAGAGAAGCAGAATAGTATAGTTGGTTTTAGCCATACTGAGAAGCTTTGAACCTTAAGAAAACTAATCAGTGGAGGTACTGCTGTGGTCATGGAAGCAAAGAGCAGAGAAGTATGCCAATATTTCTCCTGCAAGTCAAAGGCAAATGTAAAATTATCTTGCACAGTAATATTGATCCTAAAACCTGAACCAAAAAGTGGAGCGAAAAAATGGGCAAGGCCAAGAAACAAGATATCATTCATCAGGTTAAGAGATGCAGACTGTTCATAGAATATTCCCACCACATTGTAGTATTAATCACAAGTTCACTAACTGGATAATATAAGCATAAGAGGAAAATAGAGAAAAAAATGCCACTGGGCAAGTTTTGAAAATGGATTCAGTCGGTTCCCAATCTGCAAAACATCAACCAAACACTAACATGCATCGACCAAAGAAAATCGAGCCTGCATGGTTGTCGTATGTTTTAGGCGATTTTGTCAACACAAATCAGCATCCTTTCCATTACTAAGGCTTTGAAAAGGTAATTTTAAGATAACTTGGTCTTATGCAGGTGCAAAGTATCCATATGCAATGAGCAAAACATGTGAATAGTAGGACTAAGATACGAGTTGGAGGTGGGAGAAGTGCACCATAAATGCCATCTGATGAGATACTCACGACGGCCACAGGGTTTGTCGAATATAGAAAGTAGCCTGCTGCTGTGAACAGGGTTAAGTTACCCCATAGGCTAAGTAGCACTAGGCAGAAGCACAATACAAAATAAATACACGAGTTACGACAACACCACTCCGACACAAATTTCCTAAATATCATGGACTCGACATGTTGGGATGCTAAAAACTACTGACTATGTATTTTAGTATACACTTGATGTTTAAAAATAAGGGCATACGATACTAAGATAAGGTTCCTGTTGTAAATTTACCATATATGACATCATTCATATGTTAGTACCTCATCCAGATTTTTCATTACAGCATTCAATAAGGGTTCCAACAACGTTTAGATGTGCAATTTTAATCTACGAGCCATCATTTACCACACAAAAAGAGTTCCCTAAATTTTGATAGAGCCTATTATTTGATTTGACATACCTAACCTGTCCCAAAATGCCCATTGAATGTCCAATAATATTCTACAGTGTCCCCCAAGCATCCAATTTAACAAAGAAAGCGTACAATTTAACAAAGGAAGAAAAAAAAAAAGGACACTTCTTAACTGATTATCCAGATAGTCTCATTATCTGACAGATGTCTAACACCGGTACATGACTTCTAGATAAGTGTTTATGCTTCGTTGCCCACAAGTATTTCGAGATGATCATATTATACAAAACTTTAGAAGGTCTGGAAACAAATTTAATTGGCCCCTCTAATTTCGTGAATAACTAAAACACTGCAATCTTATCCACAAAATGATGTTGGAAAGTTTGCAACTAGTACCCATTAAAAAGTGATTGAACCATTGTTCGGCTAGTGTGTCAAGTTA
Source organism: Gaultheria prostrata (assembly GCA_036023075.1). NCBI lineage: Eukaryota > Viridiplantae > Streptophyta > Magnoliopsida > Ericales > Ericaceae > Gaultheria > Gaultheria prostrata. The sequence goes on along the minus strand of JAXBDA010001798.1, from coordinate 3,596 downwards.
AAAGAACAAAAATGGAGAATAGAAAGGCAAGAAAGAAGTTTAACATAATTATCTAGTTGTTATCCTTGTCTGCAGAAAGGGGTTTACAATCTTTTGTCCAATAAATACTTGTGTTTGCATTTGATTACTGGGAGTAGTAGCTAGTGATGTGGCCAAAACGTGGATCCTCTCGGAATATGGTAGGCAAGATGATGGCTTGGAGACAGCCCGCGCTGAGAGGAGAAAGAGAGAGGAAGCAGTAGAGATTCTTGAACTTAGGAAAAGAGGGCAAGTATCCAGAAGATCATTCTCTGTGCAGGGAAGAATCCCTTTTATAGTGTGGTCAAACCAAGGGAACCAACACCCTAAACAAGACTGAGCAATGTTATTACGCTACCCACAAAAAAAAATGTCAACAATATTCCATGATGAAAACTGCCAAACCTATTGCATGAAAATTCTAACTCATCCTAAGTTGCATAATTTCAATGTGCTCATTAGTGAGATGCTCTGGACCATGAATGAAGGAAGCATGGTAATGAGCATAGAAATTAATTTGGGTCTCTAGGCCTGCCCTTCCTGATGCCTTTCGGCTTTGATTTAAGGGTATGGTTCTGCAGCAAAACGTCCCTGTAGCTCCTCGGTTCTTGGAGGTTTAGGGGGGCCACTGTTTCAGTGGTGCTCTGAGAGCAGTCACTTTGTGCATATTGCCAAAGGTTAGGTCTGTCTCCAATCATCCCGCCCATACCCCCAATGATTGGGGACTAGATAGGTTCTGTTATTGTTGTTGTTATGTATCCTAAGTTGCATAATTTCTGTAGTTATAATAAATGACAGGCTAAATACGCATTCCCAAAAGAGCTTGGCAAAGCACCAACGGTTAGCAACGCAAATCAGGTTGTCTATCTAAACTGCAACATATGACATAACAATCCAGAATATGTTCTTCAATGAGCAAAAAAAGGAAAGTAAATTCATGATAAAAGCAACAACAAAAAAACCATGTGCATACTGTGTTTATGGAGTTTGAATGCTCCCAGTCATTCCACATCCCTCATCACCAGGCTTCAGTTCCCTCAACCTACTGCAGGAAAATTGAGAGAGAACCAACAAATCAAAAGAAAAGTAAACAACAGACAACCAGTCAATCATGCACCCATAACCAGTGTACCAATTGCCAACGAAGAATTATAGAACTTAGTGTTTACCTTTCATTTTCGGTAACATGTTGGTTATATACATTAATAGTTGGAACTGGAGCTGATTTCTCATCTGAGAAACCCTGTTCACCATCATAAGGCAATAATTGAAGGAAAAAAATTACCCATTTCACTGTAAAAATTACTCAAATACAACTAGATAATTATGAAATATACTTACTTTTGCATCATACCCAGTCCACCCGGGAACGCTCCTTGACAAAAGGCTAATATATTGCTCCATGGCCACCTCTCGGCTCATGTCCCCAAGCTGCTGCCAAGCATTCCTAGCCCAAAATAACACTTTTCTCTATTCATTAAGCAACTCTGATTCATATTATAAAAACTGACAGCCAAATTACACACTGGGACAAGGTTAAGGATGGCTTCAAGTCTAGTCTACATAATCGATTCTAGTCGTAAGATAACTAGATCACGCTATCCATATTCTGAAGTCCATTTGTTCAATACCTAGAAAAACTTTTGCTGTGAGTTTTGGCGAGGCTAGGATAGTGAAAAATGAGGTAGAATTCTAAATTCACCACCTGTTTATGGAAACTCTATGCGTAGTGGGCACCAATCCGTTTTAACAACTATGTTACCATAAAGGACGGAGTGAAAAGGCACAAGCACTCCTTTCCACTTTGTTAATTCACTGAAAAATTCAAGAAAAGCCTAACGTCAAAAGTATAAGAAATCATCTACATTTGTTTTGAAGATCATCATGGCGATATCAGTGATAGATACAGAGTTACGAAGTACTCCGTACTATGAAACTTCTTCTTAGGAATTAGAGAAGACAAAAAAAGAGTATCATTTGCAATAATCTGTTGCTTTTTGCACTTATTATGTTGTTCTTTCGCATATTCAAATTTCGAAAGCTTTTCATGTTCCAACCTATCACATTGCACCCATGTCAAGCTTCAAACTTCTCAACTAGTCCCCACTGATTATTTTACAAGCTGTATCCCATCAGTGAAAGAGGCTTGTCTTAATATGTTGCCATTGATCGTTCCAATACAAAGCCCTAGCCATTTAAATCTACTGATTTAGTAAACTTGAATCCCCCTTTTACACCTTCATGATCATCTTTGTTTTGAATATTTAAACTTGTCACAAAATCAACTTCTAACATCTATTCTATACCTTCATGGTCAGCTCTGTTTTCAAATTTATGTACCTGTTACCAAATCAATCCTACAAAACATATCAACCCTCGTACTAAATGCATCAGCACTATCCAGTAATAGTTAATAAAAGCATAGCAAAACACATAAATTGGTTCCAACCCAAACTCTAGTCAAGAATCAACAAAGCCAAGCTTACTACCACTTCGCTCGAGCAGAGACCTTCAATGCCATGGGTGACGGCACGCGACACGTCCCTTCAATAACAACCTTATGCAGCCCGTACAACTGCATTTTGGTATCACTATCAATCCTCGAGATTCGATCGGCATTGCTCTTAGACCCCACAAACACCACTGCCTCTCCGAACCGCTTTTCCAATTCTGTCCTCTCTACCCCCTCCCAATCACCAAAATCCCCCTCCCCCTCTTCTCCACTCTCATTCTCATTGCTCACTACTCCATCACTCTCATTTCCCTTATTACCCTCACTTTCCCCAACATTTACCTCATCCGTACCCGATTCTATCTCAATTTCACGAAACTTCGCCGTTTCAGGCATTCCATCGAACAGCTGGTCGTCAAATTCAACTCCACCGACTTTTACCGCCTCAGATAAAATATTCCCTTCTAATTCAATCATGTTTTCAAGTCCAACGGATGATGACGGTTCTGATCCTTCTCGATTTGAGACAACATCATTATCGTCGTCGAAATTTAATCTCGATCCAACTGTTCGAGCCCTAGAGAGGTCGTTTTCGAGTTGGTTAAGCTCCACCGCCTCATCGATTGCGTAGACACGTGTCGATTTCTCCTCTTCACGATTTTTTGCGATGAAAGCGGCTTCTTCGATTGGGCGTGAAATGGAAACAGAGGAGGAGGAGTCGTTGCTGTTGTTTACAGACGTGGAATGAGAAGGGGACGCCATTGAGAAGAGCTTGGCGATGACGAAAGAGACCAGAAGGGAAATACCTACTGTAATGAGGAGTTCTTGGAAAAGCTCCATGTTTGGAGAATTGGAAGAGAGAGAGAGAGAGAGAGTAGTGGGAATATGGGTTTGGGACGGTGATTGATGAGAGAGAGAGAGAGAGGGAAAAAGGTAACGAGAAAAGAAAGTCGCAGAGCAGAGCAAAATTTTCCCCTCCCTTTTCTTTTTTTTTTGTTTGGGTAAATTTCACTTACCTCCCCTGAGGTTTCTGACAACAACAGATACCTCCCCTCTTGTTTCTGAAATTGCACTTACCTCCCCTGTCAGTCTTGTCGGCTGACTTCTGTTAACGGAAAATGTGAAT
>JAXBDA010001797.1:0-49838 GCA_036023075.1 Gaultheria prostrata | reverse complement strand
ACCTTCGGGGCAAGGGTGCCCAAACATTTGATGGCTATTGGACTAAGGATGTACTCTAATTTATGGAGATCTTTATCTTTTAACTTACTTATTGTTTGAGATTCTTTTATTTATGTTTTGTAAAAAAAATGAGGGCGTGACATGAAGCGTATGCTACTGCACTTGCAAAATGAGCCATGAAAATGTGTAAATTCTTACTTGGTTCACAACTCTGTCGAACCAAGAATTGGTATGAATTTTTCGAAATATGAAACATCAAAGAAAGCGTGGAATTATCTAGAATCTATGGATCTTGAATCGAATTTTTCTACCACTCCATCCATATAACACACATGATCTTGAAGCACACCAGGATTACGCATTCACACCACATAGTGTTTAATAGTTTTCAGGAAGAACCACAAGGGGGTCAAGTGTAATACCCCCATGATAAATCAAAGAGAAGCGAGTTTGGTAAAAGCAGGATGCAATACAATCTAAAAGAAAACATGACTTAGGGCTGCAACCTTCCTCACTCCTAAAGTGAGTTCAGGTATGCTGGAGACAAAATTGACGCTTTTCTTCCTAGAACTTCATAGTTATTGTAATCTAAAGAAAATCAGTGCATATGGTTTAACTGTAGTTTAAATGCTAAGCAGGACTTGCATGTACGTCCTGTGGATCATTGCTCAACGAGGACATTTTGATAAATATACAGAGGATCATGCATTGATTATCTCATAAAACTGGCAACAATATAATTAGGTAATGGATGCACCTCAAACTATGAAGAGCCATGTTAAATCAAGCAACTATTCTATATTGCAAGAGCATGTTGAATCACCTATCAATGCTAATAACCTTGACCCTCACTTCATCATCAACATTTAGGATGTCTCTTATGTCTTGAACTAAATCCCACGACACCTCTGAGATATGTACAAGGCCAGTGAGACGATAAAAGCCTGCACAACATTTGAAAATACAAGAAGTAACTTTTCATGATACAGATAATTCCATCAAACTAAGGAGAAAATTTAGAAAACACCCCTAAAGATTCACTCAAATGTCTCATAAACACCTGAATTTAAGAAAATCTCAATCTAAACCTTAAAGTTGTCAAAAATTCCTCAACTGAGCAACCTTCATCATTGCCATCATCAACAAACTTCATCAATGACCACGACCCTTAGCCACACAACTCCTGTCTCGTTCCTCTCTCCACACGTCACCATCACCATTTTCCATCCCAAGAAACTGAAACACACCATCAAATCCCCTCTCACCTAGATCGGCATCAAATGTGATTTCTTGTTTGCCCAACCAAATTGATGGAGGTGAAGAGCTCACTAGCTGAAGGGGTAGAAAGTCGAGAATCCACCCATCAATACACCATTAAGAACCCACTTGCTGAAGGTGTTGTCACTTGTCAATACTAGTAGATCCCCAAAGAAACAAGCGAATTTCCGATCACAATAGGGTTACACTAAGGATCCACTTTGAGACCTTACTCTCGGCCTAAATTATGGATGAAATGACAAGACATGTTTAGGAAAATATCCATGGTGTATGTTATTGGAAAAGATTTTGTCTAAGAAGATGAAACTGCAAGAGGTGTTGATGCTAAAGTAGGAGCTTGGAGAGAAACATTGGAGTAAAAAAGAATTCGTATGAGTATGAGTAAAATGGAGCACATGGAATGTAAGTTTAATGGAAGTCAAAGTGGTCGTGTAGCCACAGTGACCCTCCAAAATCAAAAGTTACCAGGAAGTGAGCGTATAAAGTACCTTGACTCAAATCTTAGCAAGTATGGAGGGATTATAGAGGATGTGATGCATATAGTATAAGCTGGATGTGTCACGTGGCAAAGTGCTGTGTAACCGCAGGATGCCCAATGTTGAAGGGGAAATTCTACCACACCGCCATAAGGCCAGCCACGTGATAAGGCCACAGTGTTGGACTACTAGAAACAACATGCGAGTTAGATGAGTGAAGGTGAAATGAGAAAGTTTAGATGGATGTGGTAAGACTTTGCGAGATAGGATTAGAAATGAAAACCTTCATGGGATAGTAAGCCAACAGAAGATAAGATGAAAGAAAATAGATAAAGCTGGTTTGGACATGTCTGTCATAGTTATGCAGTAGTTAGAAGAAGTGAAATGACTACAGTAGATCGAGCACTGAAGGGAGAGAGAGACCAAAACTGACTTTAGAGGCGGTAGTTCGAAAAGACCTAAGTTTCTTGGATACCCCGGAATACAATGCCCTTGACAGAACTAAATGGAAACTTAGGATTCATGTGGTCAGCCCTAATTGATTGGGACTTAAGGCTTGGTTTGTTATGGTTTAAGGGTCCGATATTGCTCTAATCCGTAACCATTAAAGTTTAATAGTCAGCTGTGTTCTAAAAATTGGTATAGGCGGGGGTTCAACGCCTCGATAAAAATTGGCTTAGGCGACGACTAGTCCCTGTGCACAGTCTGCCCAACTAGCGTCTAGGGACTATTAGAACACTGACAGACATGAATACACCAATAGTTCACCACCTATAAAAGTTACACAAAACAATACTGGCCCTGTTCGGTTAGGGGGTTTAGTTTTAGTTTAGTTTTGTTGACATCATCATTTTCCTCATTTCTCTCTCTATCTCTCTCCACTCATTACACCTTTTGACATCATCAAAACTAAACTAAACTACCAAACGAACACAGCTAGTATCTCTCCAACTCACTTGTCTTCACCATGTCTCAATTTCTCTCACTAGAATACATATGTATATATGGTGAACTAATTAGACACAAGAATACCCATCACTAACAGACTCGTATCATTTGAGATTGAGAGAATGTTTGTGAAATTGATCAGAGAAACATGATTTAGGGGAGAGTCAATTTATGAGCGATGGACAATTAGGAGTCATCGAACTCTGAAAATGTTTCAAAGCATCAATGTGGTGGATTTAAGTTCCTTACACTAATTATCAGCATTGACAAGGCTAGCTTGATGGCTTCTTCCATTAAACACGTTTTAAACACATTGAGCGGTTCGGATTGTCGAGATTCGACCCCGATCCATGAGGTCTGCACGGAATTTCCGTGAGGGATCCCTCATTAGATCATGATTTTATATATACAATGAGCTTCCAATAAGGGCCCCTTATTGAACTTACCATAAGGACCTCCCACTTCCGGACCAAATTTTGACGATCCAAACCGCTCAATGTTTTTAAAACGTATAGCGTTTTTATCGAAAACTGATCGGATCAAGCCCTTCCGGGTATTTTTTTATGATTTCTTGCGGGGGCCCTTAAAAACACGTTTTAAAAACATTCAGCGGTTTGGATCGTCAAAATTTGGTCCGGAAGTGGGAGGTCCTTATGGTAAGTTCAATAAGGGGCCCTTATTGGAAGTTGATCCTATATATATATATGTCCCCTTCCTATCCACACCCTAAAATGCCGTCCACACCCTACTTTCCCGATCAAATTTTCATGATCCGAACCGTCCAATGTGTTTAAAACGTGTTTTTAAGAGTCCATGAGAGGAATCACCAAAAAAAAAAAAACAAAGGCCGGATCTAGTCCAATATGTACAATTTAAGGAAAATTGCTCGGATCTAGCCCTTCCCGGTCATTTTTTTAGGTGATTCCTCGGGTGGACCCTTAAAAACACTCTTTAAACACATTGGACGGTTTATATCATGAAAATTTGATCGGGAAAGTAGGATGTGGACGGAAGGTCCGCATTTTAAGGTGTGGATAGATACACACACACACACACACATAGAGAGAGAGAGAGAGAGAGAGAGCATGTTTAGCGAAAAGTTTGGGTTTGGGTCTAGATTGAGACATAGTTATGGGCTACTTGTCAAACGTGGCAAACCATGGTGCCACGACCACTTTTCGTGATCATAAAGGGACACGTAAGTTAATTTGTCGCTATATCAGCCATCAATTAGTATTTGACGAGTGGCAACTCCGGGAATCAAACTGACAAATGTTTGACAACCTTAGGCATCTATTTTGAGGTTTCTACAAGTTTAGGCGTTTATGGGACATTACATTGAAAGTTCAGGGGCGTCTTTCAAATTTCCGAACAAAGAATATCTTAAAGATAATAAATACCATCTGGGAAACGTAAATGAATGAAAGCACCATAATCCTCGATGGAGCCAACCCGTCCCTCAAAAAGGTCTCCAATATTGACTTCACCAAAAAACTTTGACCACATTGCTTCCTTTTCAGAGAATATCAATTGCTTGTTTCCCTGGTCAGCTACGATGACCTACAATCATTAAAATCCCATGCTTGCTTTCATCCAAGGATGCTTACACACCCTCCCACACATAGAGAGAGAAAATAAATGCAATAAAATGCCCCATGAATAACGAAAAAGGCTCATCATAAAGTTTGTCATGCATGACTATGACTACTAATTCGAGAAATATACTCTAACACCAATCTTTGTCAACATTTATAAGAACGAAAAAGCTACACAAGGGACCTATTGTAGATACGAAGTAGTGTGAATTAATATGTGATGTACATCACACGAGGGCCCAATACGATTACTGATTATGGAAGTAGAGAAAATGTGGTTTTCCAAGATGTGTTTGAGAAGTTGTATCTCGAAGAGGAAGACCATCCCCATCCGTACAAATCTATTTGGGATCAAAAAGGGCAATGACTCGAGGTAAATAATAGGTTTTGAGTCGTTTCTCCTAGCCAGAAGCGGTATTCTAATAGGGGATTCAACGTAGACCTCCATGGCAATGTGATAGGCAAACTCTGCATGATGGCAAAAGAGTATTTGCACTCTTACCAAGGATAGCCAACCATTTATTTACATTGTTTCCCATGAAGGAAAAGGAGTAACCCAAACCCACTCCCACCGGTTGCCTTAATTCCACTGGTTGGCTTTCGGTGTTAATACTTATGTCACAAAGCTTACGGTGCAATATGTTGATGGCTATCCAGAATGCTTGCCTCCAGAATTGCCTCAAATGCGGCTATCCAACACGACAACAAGTTAGTTAGTTTGGTTTGTCCTTACCCAAAATTGGCAAAGGTTGTGTGAATTGTTAAGCTATTTAGTAACTTGCTTCAGCTCTTCTAAACAAACCAACCTACCGGATGTGCCCAAAAATGAGGGAATAACCCAAAAGACAAGTTGGAGAGCTTTTGGAGAAATGTTACATGAATGGGAGCCTTAATCCATGTGGGGTGCTGACTCTTTTGACTGCAAAGAAGCATGGTTCTTGGAGAATATGTTTGAAAGTATAGCAAATAATAAGATCACTATAAATCAATGTCTGATTGCAAGGTTGGTTGACATGTTTGCATTGTTTAACTAGTTCAAAGAGCTTTTCCAAGATTGATGTCTGGAGTGGGTACCACCACATTTAAAATCCATCCAGGAGATTAATGGAAAACTGCCTTCAAGTCATGATGTCTTTGAGTTGCTTTCTATTCTGTGGGCCTTGCAATACTCCTAGTACTTTCATTTCATGTACATGAACTCAAATGCTGCAAGAACTTTTGGGGGTACATGTGGTGGTTTAGTTTGATGATACATTAGTGTATGTCCGTTACATTGAGAATCGATCGGTTCACCTTTGGCAAGTCCTTTTCCTTTGAGGAAGGGAAAAATGGCAAATTAAAGAAACATGGCTTTATAATTTACAAATGAGTCGGAGGAATACAAGGTCAAGGCAATTGTGGGTTGCCTACTCCTTGAAGTATCCAAAGTGTAAGGAGTTTCCATGGTTTGAATGCTTTCTACCGGTGGTCTACTCGCAGGTTTAGTAGCATTACTTTTTGGTGCAAACCAAATCAAAGGATAGATTTCATTAAAAGAGAGAGGGTCCCAAAATGAGATACAAGGAGCACAAGCTCTCAACACTCTTTTATCAATGTATCAAAACTACTAAATGAAAGACTCACACACCTATTTATAGACCCACTAACACTAAGGACGCAAATGACAGTAATACCCTAAAAGTTACTGCATCAGGCTCTCCCTCTAAAGAAAACAACTTGTCCTCAAGTTGGACAACAAAACACAAAACAACTAAATAACGAAAACTTAAAAGTATTTATTATGCAACATCAGAGCAGGCATGTGGCCGCATTTCCTTGATCATCACCCTCCTGCCATAACCCATCTTCAATACGAGTTTTTGTTTGTGTGCATCCACCGCGTCCATGCTTGTGTGCCAGGAAACCACCCATTTGCCATGGCTCTTATGGATCAACACCCACTCGACATTTGCAATGACACTTGGCTCCAAAACATCACTAAAGTCTTCAACCATAGTATCTAGAAATTTCAACTTCGGATCATACGCAAGACTTGTTTGATTGAATACCATACCCAAAGGGTCTTCAAGTTGTTTCAAGTAGCTGTTGCCCTCTTTTGGTACTGTAGCAAGGGCAGACATTGGAATAAGACTTGTTTTGGACACCAATGACACATAAACTTGGACATCTTGCATCTCTTGCACCATGGACAAGTTGGAAGACAAGTATTAAGCGCACTCCCATCTCCAAGTCCATGTCATGGCTTTGCTCTACCTCATGGCTTGCCTCCAAAACATGCTCTCTATCTTTCCAAGGTGTCAACAATGATTCATTGACCGACAATATTATTCCCTCTCCGTCTTCTTCACCACTAAACTCTCCTTCAAACTTGTCCCATATGGGAACTTCTTTAAAATCACCATAAGTCTCAACGATTTGTTTGTTCTATCACGGTAATGGTCATTTGCATGTTGAGCCCTTTACAGACTCGAATTAGGCAGGAGTAAAGATCAACTACATGTATTGTACCTTCCTTGATGGTAATGCTTTCACTTGGAAGAGTAAGAAGCAGCCTATTGTTGCACGATTCTAGTGCAGAAGTAGAGTACAAAGCCATGGCCACACTTGTACGGGTACACCCCTTTCTTGAGGAGATGGGGTTTGGTGTGCAATTGCCGATGAATCCGTATTGTGACGATCAGGCAGCGATAGCGCCTAATCTAGTTTTCATGAGAGGACAAAGCACATTGAGGGTGATTGTCATCTTGTTTGAGTAAATGTCCATAGTGGTGTAATAGCTACTCTTTATGTGCCTACAGGTACTCAAGTAGCTGATATATCTATATCAAACCATTGTTTAAATCATGGTTAGAGTTGCTATGAAACAAGCTGGTCCTTTGTGATCTTCATGCTCCAGCTTGAGGGGGAGTATTAATAGCTATAGTGGTAAGAGGCGTTAGTATGAGTAAGGCTACAAGAGTCAATGTACTGTGTTTGCCTCTTTCAATATAAATACAAACACTTTTCACATCCATCTCTAACATGATGATGTTAAAATGAAAATAAGAAGTATGCTTTTCCATTGAAAAAAAGATAGCAGCAAAAGCGGAGCTAGAATTTAGGATCGGGGGTGGCGCTGTTTACTGGGAGTCTCCTGGTACAGTTATATGCTTTTAATAAAAATATGAAGAGAAAGGTTAAGTGCAAACTAAGGGCTTGATTCAATTATCAAGCAGTCTTCAAGTGGAAGTCTTTGCGATATTTTCTTATGATTCGAACCATTCATCTTTCAAAATGCTATTTGCATCGTTTGCGTGAAAAGTAAAGTTGTATGGATAATGGTAGGTGCCTAATCCATCAAGTAGCTCCGTCCCTGATTCTATGAACAGGTCATCGTTTGCGTGAAAAGTAAAGTTGTATGGATAATGGTAGGTGCCTAATCCATCAAGTAGCTCCGTCCCTCATTCTATGAACAGGTTGGTCCACACATCAAGAGATTTAATTTGTCTCAGAAGTCTTAGATATTTTATTGCTTCTCTAACATATCCTAGATATTGTTAATCTTCTTTCACTTTTTTCTAAGTGGGACATTTTTACTCGAAATACCGAAGAGTTGCATAATCTCCGCTCCGTGGATTTATCCTAACCATACATTAGAGGCCAAGTCTCTGGATGTTAATTTGTTCCGGTATGATTAAGACCGCATTTGTAAAAGCTTGATGGTACAAGAACTACATAAACGATATATTAACCACAAAAAGATATAGCTAGAAACAAACTAATTTTGTTAATCAAACAAAAAGAGGGAAGAAGAAGCTGCTCAAGAACAAACAACTATAATGCAAACTTGAGACAAGTGCTTTTTGACAAGGCATTATAGGAAAAGAATTCTAATTCCATTCTTTCATTTTAAGCAAACATGGGTCATACCAACCTTTGGGAGTCATGCTGCTAATCAGTCCCTAAATCTTACTACATTTTTTTCTTCCTTACCCTTGAAAATCAACAACAGCCCCCTACTTCTTTTCAGTACTTTTTCTGCATATTTCAGGTCAAGTGAAAAACAAAGATTCACCGTCTATTACTGATCCATAAGATTGTTTCATGGGATTTAAGTACGCCAAGTGCTCAATGTTAGACATCATAATAGAATGTGAAAATATGATAAACAATGTTAACCATGAAAATACCTTCACAGAAATAAGTGAACCTCTAAGAGCTTCTGCAATATCATGGATGGCTTTGTTGGGCTCTGCATGAAATGGAACACAGTGATATGGCACTAAGTTAGCAATCGAAGTCCAGGGCACTAGGTACGGTACACATGAAACCACATTTTTTGTTACCAGCCACAATTCGTGACTAACATACACTTTTATGATTAGCCACGACAACTCCTAGGTCCTAGCATTTCCACGTAACAAATAAACCATCAAGTGTAACCAACTCAAAAAATACACAACTCTAACTTTCTGTGGTACACACCTTATCATAAATAAACCAGAAAAGTTCATAACTAGGCCATGAAATACATAACTCCTAATAACATACACGGATGTCCTATAGCTTTTACAAGTTACAAAAGGTCATTACTACATTCAACTGTATTGGCACCAATATAAACATTTTAGGCATTAAATTAGTAGTTTGTTAACAGGACTTGACATGGTTATATCTTAAGGAGTTAATCTAGAGGCATATCAACAACCTATTTTTCTTTGCGTAAGTTGAGGATTGAAAGTTGACCAAATTAAACATAAGATTTTTCTTTGCATATGATTTCAAAACCCTATTTTTCTAAAGGCATTTCAACAACCTATTTTCATGCAACTTTTTAATCTAGAAGCAAATCAACAACCTATTTTTCTTTGCATATGATTTCATGTTTTATGCAACTTTTTGCTTCTTCCAATCTTCATATCGTACTTATATGCACGTTATCAACTACCGTCATACAATGGATTGTCAACGCTTTAGGATAATCTCTAAGATAGATTATACGATGCAAGACGGGATGTGCCGTTCGTTGGTTAATCCAGTGAGACGATCCATGCTATGTTGACATAGTCCATACGGAATACGAGTCTTGATAATATTTTTGGGGACTATCTATAGGAATTGAATAATGGTGGTCTAGTTATACGTAGAATGTGAACCCTAGGTTGCATAAGAATTATGTTATGAGGAGAGGTTGAATTGAAGCCCTAGTCCTTCTCTCTCCTGTTTTCAAAACTGTTCTATTGCTCTCTAGTTAACATTAGTTTAATCGTTAGTTCAACCAAATCAAACCCCCATATACTACTCTTTTTCAGAATTAAATTAGAAATTAATTGAAGGTACTGTAACTCAACTTTTACTCCCCGCGAAAGATCCTGGACTTGACCTCTATTCTTCGGGATATCAGTTAACTCCATATTTTATAAATCTTTATTGATACAAAACGACCTATCACTATGTGAGCTAGAAAGAAGACAATTAGTACCTTTACATGAATGATAGGGGCTCAGCTGGGGATAAGGAAGAAAACCAACAAGCGAGTAAAACCGAACAAGCAACCCTCCAACATTAAAGCCATCAATCCTGCCTTCATAGAGTAAACCCTTTTCGCTATATTCCCTTGCTGCCTCCCAATCAGTAGCCCCCTACTTATTTAAGAGAGGTAGTGTTAGATAATAGAATCAATCAAGAGCATCCAGCTCCACTTAAAAAAGAAAAATTACAGAAACTGTATTACTTTTGCACTAACGCAAAGGGAAGCTATTTGAGCACTTTTTCAGAAGTTTTTACACCTAGGATTATACTCCATTACGGAGAATAATGCAATGCTATCATCTGGTCACAAAAGTAAGAAGTAACACATTATACTGCTTATGCTTACTTGTGAAGCTCTGGACATATACAAATATGATGCCAGGTATGTTGCATCCAACAACCTCCAGCACTAGTGCATTTTTCTTTTCTTTGTTTTCCTTTCAATTCCTTCTTATCTCTTTCTTTTCTATTTTCACGCACTAAGGACACTTAAAAGCCACAGGATAGAGTGGAAGAATCAAAACTTCTGCCTCTGTGCCGCAAGTTCTAGAAGAAACTAGTGCAAATGTTTCTGTTCACATCCTTCCGAAGTAGACATAAAATATTTTGACGATGGTTACATTGTGTTTGATTGCGATATATTTTATCAAATCCTGCCAAAGTAGATTTTGTGCATCTGCAAGCATACGAATAGGCGTGTGATCCTGCATGAGTAACCATTCCTAAGAATAAGAAGTGCCTTGGAATTTGCAGATGTTAAGACAGAATGAACAAAATATACGTGCCAAAATAAAACAGTTCGAGGATATCAACGGCTTTAGTAAAACCAGATTTGCTGTCTAATACTAATAAAGTTGCAATGTTTCAAAGGGGCAAAAGCACCTCCTAATGATAATTGCAAATCAGAACCCTGAGAAAAATAATGAGGGTAAACTAGACGGAGCAACCCAGAGGTTTCTGAAACTACAGGGACATCTCCCTTTAGGTCCCCGAAATGACAATAACATCCCTTCTAGCTTAGGTATCGCTAGCAATTCCACCTTCGTACATTTTTAGTTATCAATATGCCTTCCCCGACCCCCAATCTCCTCAACCAATCTCCACATCCAAACACCCTCATAAACTTTAACTTTACCACTGTACCACCCCAGAACCAACCACCCTTAATCACCAACAAAAAAGATTGGCAACCACCAGTCTTAGCATTCTCACAAGAAAATCATATGTATTATACTATTACGCATATTTTACAAACCAGAACAATCACTGAAAAATTACAATTACAATTTTTATTCTAAGCAGCTCAAACCCATCAGATTGTCACAAACTTTTTAAGAATGAATTCAATATGCCTGTCAGTGAAACACAATTTTCTCAGTCAAGCTCGGTAATATGGCAGCCGCCGCACCACCTCAATTTTTCAGGGCAACTATCGCTTCCATCCACCTCTAAAGTTAGCAATCATTTTCATTCAAACTACTACACACCCATTCTCAATATGCCGAAGGACCTTCACAGTCGCAGTAATGCTAGAGTACGTTGCAATGCAGCTCGACCATACGAAAACCAGCAAAACAGACCTACCATGGATATAAAGAGAGAAGGAGAGACCAGAATCTATGTTTTTGTTAACCGAAGCCCCTTTCTCTCTTCTTCTTAGTCCTCTCCCTTCAAATACCTAATAGTCTATTCACTACCCACCTCAATAATGTCTCGTGTGCCAAAATGTACGAAATTGTACAGATCATTTGTTGTGTTCGTGAGCAAAGCTGCAAAAGCCAACCACTCCCATGTTTCCTTTTCTTCTTAAATAATGTTGCTGAAGATAAGAGCTAACTGCTGATGTGGACAAAAAAATATATATATAGCACCTCTCACACTAACCAGCACATTTCCACCTCAAACCTTATAGACAAGTGTCACTCGGCTGTTTTCATTTTTGCAATAGACATTATGTTGTTCTCCCTTTTGCAAGTTATCAATGTCATCCTGAGATGTGAATTGTTTATTTTTAAAGAGAGGGACGGAATGGGTCGCTCTTAGATACCATGTAGATATTATAACAAATCAAAAAGCTTAGGCGAGCGAATCTCAAAATAATAATAATAATAATAAATGCTTAAGCTAGTGGAAAAAAATTAGAAAATAAAAGCTTAAGCTAGCCGGAAAGGTAAGTTTGCCTTTTTGTAGGATAACAGGTTAGTGGGTATTAATCTTCTTCTTCAAGTGGGGGATGACGCTAAGAAATAGTGGAACGAACGTATGAAAACGTCATTTTACGATTCAAATGTAGCAATTGGCGTATATCTACCTCGCCAATGTTGTTTGTGCAGGTAAGGGAAAAGCACAAAATTTGAAAAATTGCTCGTAACTTAACAAATTCCAAGTACAATGCCCGTCCATCCATACTAGTAGACACAAAAAGGGGAACACAGGGAGGTGCCTTAAGATCCTAACGTTCTCTCTCTCCTCACCTCTAATGCTACAACCTGTTTTAGTATTTCCACTGCGTTTCTCTTTGATGACCGACTAAGTCGAGAGCCCTTCAAAGAAGCAAGTAAATGAAGTCAATGACCTCTATACTTGAGTGAAGCACTTCTCGACCGACGCAACCAAAAAGCCATTTGACACCTCATAAGAGGTATCACAATCACCACGTGACATTTGGGAGCCCATATCATACCACCACCTGACTTAGTTCTATAAGACGGGTCTCCACGTACCACTTAGACTGCCTCTTTGTATCTCACAAGCATTCAGCATCCATTCAACCCACCAAAGAGGAGGAAGCTTCAAACATGGCTTCCAGCCTTCCATCCATAATAAAGTTCCTACACTGTATAAAGACAGTTTGACATGCCATCGAATAACCATTCAATACACAAATGACCATCACAGGGAATTCTTGAGTCTCTGGTCAATCAATCTCCACTGCCATCCCCCCTCTCTCCCTCTCATGTTGTCCGGAGTTCTCTCCTCCTCCACTCGGTTGATCTTGATACATCATAGGCCCAACATACTCATGGACAACCACATTAAGTTCGCCCTTAACTGTTACACTCGCAACCTTTTCGCAATATTATGGGTTATTAGGTATTAATTGTTTTCTATAAATACATGGTTTGTGAATCAATGAAAAGTGGGTCAAATAACGTTTGAGCTAATCGCCTAGGCCCTAATTTTGAGCCCAAAATAGTGGCCTTGTTTTGATAAAATGTTTCATGTATTACATGTATCAATTCATTTGCAATGCAGTGAACTAAGCCTCCTTGACCTCATGTGTGTGGCACTCGCGTTTTCCTGTGCATGTTTCAAATTCAAAACTTAGGCACATCATTTTTGCTGCTAAGACACTTTTTCTAAAATCATGTTAAAATGAATTTGACTGCCAAATTTTGATCTCCATTCTTGAGCCAAGTGGGGAATATAGAAGCATCTGAGCCACTATGACACTTCGTTTCGTTAATCCTCCACTCAGAAGAAGAAGAATTACTTGTATGTATAGAAAGTTCTCATATAAAAAATAAATTCACACTTTGTTGAATTCATATTCTCACCATTGTAGCTTTAGATTTTCTTTACTGTTTTTTGATACATGATAAGTGCCAAAATGTTACTATCCTGGCCCTCTAGACTTTATTTAGTAGTCATTTATCCTTGTTATATGATATTTATTTATATTGTGTTCCTTTTTGTTTATAGGTTCCATGAGCTCATTGTTCAAGATTTTGGAGGAAAAAAAATAAAATTTCAAAGTTCGGGTCAAACTGCAGCATGTTTCAATGTTGGAATATTACATTAAGTCCAAGGGGCTTTTATGTTGTTAATGGATTAAAACCCTATATCAGGATTCAGGACTATGAAACATAAGATCAAGAGGGGTTTTGGAAGAAAAAGAAAATCAAGGTAGCAAGGTGCAGCAGAAAAATATTGAAGGGAAAAGGTTGCTTTTGAATATGGGGATTGAAGTTATTCGTATTCTCTCCTTTCCATGAGTGGCTAAACTCCTCATGTAGAGTGTAGATGAAGCTTACTCCGAGTTACTTTCATTACGCATTGATTTTCAATTTTTATTATTCGGATCTTGATTGTATGACAATTGAGGTTGTTTCAGTTCATGAAATCAGTATAACATTTTAAATCTACCATTACTATTTGTATTCCGGATTTCAAAAACAGTCATATGTTTAAATTGATTTATGATAACCGGTTGAGATGGATTATTCTACGTAAGACGCATCTTGCTATTAGACGGTCGTGCCATCAAGACGGGTCGTAGTTGAACTACAAAAACAATTCGTGCTAAGCGGATATAGGCTACGCCGAACGATGATTCATGTATATAATTCGGTAATCTTGTTAGGGTTTGCAAGCCTCTGCAATATTTGGAAGAGTCAAATAAATTATCATTAATCAGTAAATATTTATTGTTATGAGGGGAAGAGTAGATTCCAAACCCTAGAACTCACCCAATTAATTTAATCACAATTTTTATTGCTTTGGCTTGCTCTTATAAATTTAGCAATTCATCATCAAATCGCTTTCTTTCCGAATTAATTTAAGAATTAGTAGATATCAACGTAACTTAGCCTCTTAGTTCCTGTGGAACGATACTCTGATTTAAAAAAATTTCACACAGTAACGACTCAATCAATACACTTTATTTACTTGTGATATATTTTCCAAATTTAATAGTGAATTTTTTTTCTAATTTTTCTATGAAAACATATGAGTGCCCCTTCAGATTCGCCTAGGGCCCCAAAAAGTATAGGGCTGGCACTGGGCTCTTTGCTCATTCCATTCTATTTTCATTTTTTATCCGAGAAGGTTCTCTCATCTTATTCGAGTTTTTTTTTGTTAATTTTAATCTAGAAAGAAAAAACACCCAGTGATAAAATCTTCACTCCGACCCTGTCCATGGTGGAGTCTAGTATGCATGTATGACGGTTTAATATACCACGTTGCATGGATGACGACGTATTAACTAATCTCTCAATACTAGTGGCTCCATGTTCAAGGGCAGGTATTCACTTGAACACCCCAAAAGTGAAAACATTCCTCCAAAAAAGTTAATATAGTACATCTATATTGGTTTACCATATAGTTTAACCACCCTAAAATGATGGAAGAACACTCTAATGTCCTGCTAAAACTAGAAAAGATTGATCATGATAAGTGCCTACGCCACTTGTTTCAAACTCCAATCCAGTCATTACATTGCTAATTCTGTAGTCTTTCTCATGATATAATTATATTCAGCTCATCCTATTCTTCTCTCATTTGACACAATTTTCCTCAGTAGAATATTAGTACATTAGTATACCGGTTTAATCTGGTTTGGCACAAAATATGAAAAATCATGTAAGACAATTACAAAATCCTGTATATTTAGGGGTTTTTTATCACATTATCCCTGGAGCCGCCACCGTCTCTAAAGGCGAATTTCCAATTACTTAAAAATGTTCTATAAAAACTTGGAAAACTAGTCTGAGAATCGACCCACAAAAAACAAGCCCCAAATTGCATTTCCCGTTTTTCTCATGTCTTCAGCGTACTTAACAACAAGAGAGAAATTAGAACAAATCCATAAATAAATAAATTTTTTAAGTGATAATAATAAAAGAATAAGAATGAAAACGCACCTTTTTTTGGGCGACAGTCTGAGGCGAGGCTGACGAGTCTTGAGCGACCCCGGCCTGCTCGACGCCTTCAGTTTTGGCAACGTGCAGCGAGGAGAATCTTCTTCTGATGATGGGTGGCGAAGAAAGGGGGAAATTGAAACAAGGAGGAGGATGATGGTTTGTGAGAGTCGCTGAAAATGATGAAGAAAAATGGTGATTGTTACCTGTAAAGAGATGAGAGAGTAAGGCAACGCCCGAGACTGATGCACTGAAAATGGGCATTTTATTGTATCGTTTGGTTTTTTGGATAGAGGAAGGAAACGCAAAGGAATGGAAGTGGAAGAGGAATGGATGCGGTGAGATCAGTTACGAAATCTGTTTTATGGACTTGGTTGGAACTGACGAGTGACGCGTACCATTATGAAACAAGGGTAAGACAAGCAAACTGGAAAATTGCTCGCCCCGCTGACCGGTTGAAATGGTACGAGATCCACCACAAAAAGTGTGTATTTTTTTTGGGCGATTCTATTTGCGACCATTTTTTAACTTCATACAACCCGATTGCTATATACACCCCGGTTGATGTGGCAAATACACGTTTTTGCTTCATAAAATCGGGCTAAGTTCCCAAAATACCCTTAGATTAATTTTTCACCCAAATTTAGAAAAAAAAAAAAAAAACTCCCTATTCCGTTCCTCTTCCCCTCCCACTAGTGAACTTCCCCATCCATCCCACCCCACACCCATCACCACCGACCCCCATCACCAACGCCACCCCGAGATTACGACCGGCGACCACCACCCCTTCTCCTCCACCAAGACCGATCAAAAGGTACCGATCTGATTTGGACTAAGGAGGTTGGAAAATTGGTAATGATTTGATCATAATTTTTGAAAAGATATCCCCAAAATGGATCCTAACGGGGATTGAATACCGAATGTCTTTACCATATTCGATAAACAATTCCCGAAAAATGTAAACTTTGTCGGCAATTATAAGTCGAAACATGGTTCAGATATTATCTCCCGAAATTTAAGATATATTTCGGGGTTTAACTATCGAATTTGTTAATTACTAAAAATATGGACATTTTTCGGGACTGTGCTACCGAAAACAAAGCGAACGGAGATCTCTCCTACATATTAATGGGTTAACTCTTGGCTCATTTTTTGGTCGAAAATCTTCACTTTCCACTTCCGTGTTTTCTTGCATCGCTTCGATCTTCTCTATTGGTGGAGTTTGAAGTTTCTCCATTACTCTCCAAGATTTCTTCTTCAAAATGTAATGGGTGAGATTTTTTCTGGGTTTTTTTTGTTGAGAGAGATGAGAAAGGAGGAGGAATGTATTTGGTTTTGATTGGTATTGAGTATTGCAAAGAATGAAGGATTTAATATCTAAAGAGAGGAGGAAGAAGAAGAAGAAGAAGATGGCTGTGAAGAAGAGGGGGAAGAAAAAAAAGATGAGTAATTTAAAGGGCGAGATTGTCTTTTTGCATGAGGGGATTTGGTATTTATTTTTACCGGGCTACATGTAGTCGAAAACGGGGTGGGAATAGAGCCACCCTTTTTTTTTTTTTATCAATCCACCTAAATTGTATTGATTCCGTGGACTCCACACCATTTCAATAAATTAGAGTGAGTTCAAATTTAGATAACCAAAAACTTGTCACATCACTTTTTCAAACAACAAAAAATAGTACTCCACTTTTTTTGACAAAACAAAACAGTTTTTTTTTTTTTTTTAAATTTGGGAAAAAGAGTTTTCACTCTTTAAAAAAAAAACTATTTTCGAAAAAATAATTTTTTTTTGAGTAAAAACAGTTTTTTTTTTTAAATTTGGGAAAAAGATTTTAAAAAACTCTTTTTTTAAAAAAAACTATTTTCGAAAAAACAATTTTTTGAGTAAAAACAAATTTTTTTTTTTTTACCAAAAACTACATTTTAAAAAAAGCTCAAAAATTGATGTTTGTGCAAAAAAAAAACTTTTACTGAAACAACAATTTTTTAAAAAAATATTATTTTGAGAAAAAACAGTTTTTTTTAAAAAATGTTTTTTGAATAAAAATAAATTTTTGTAAACATTGTGTAGAGGGAGAGAGAAAGAGAAAAGGTTTTTGTCATTTTGTGTAATCATGAGTGTCCTTGTTCAAGTACATGTGGGGTCTATCAAATTTGATTATTGGTAAAAGATTGCTAGTTTTTGTTATATATATTTTTTGAATCGCAGTTTTGGTTATTCAAGTGCTAAAATTTGATTAGTTGCTAAGAGGTTGCTAAGTTTGGTTATTCCAATGTGAGCACTTTTTTGAACAAATATTGCTAACCTTAGCAACCTTTTGGTTTTGGTTAGGCCAATGGATGCCCTAATAGAGATCTTTAATTCGATACAAAAATAATTTAAAAAATTTATACTTTAGAATTTTACACCGTTGGCTTATTGAGTTACTTTGCAATATCCTTTCGGATAAAAAAAAATAAAGTACTTTCGCATATAATTTTCTTTTTCACCAAATTAAACTACTATATGAAGTTCACAACTAAAGGGAGTTCGAAGGTCTTCACACGCAACAGAGTTTGCTAAATGTCCGCCAAAGGACACACAAATGCCTTGTCGCCATAGCATTGTTACGGTGATCATATTTAAATCACATTTTGATAGATCAGATAATACACCAGGCATACTATAAGGACCCGAAAATTCATAATATTTTTCCGGAATAAATATGGGGAAGTGCGAGGAATTGGATTTCATGTAGAACCTTGGGTCAACGCGTAAAAATAAGACACGTGGGTAACTATTGCATAACACATGTCATTCGGGGGTGTGTAGTGTAATTTTAAAAGATGTGTGTTAAAAGAGTAGGGAGAGAGAGAGAGAGAGAGAGAGAAAGCAGTCCCCTCCCTCTTCCCCCTCTTCTTCTTCTTACTCTCCTCCATTAAACACCCACTAAGCTCAAAATACACTCCCTCCATCAAACCCCTTCACAAATTGACCTTGGATTATTGTTCTACGCGTGATTTGAAGCCCGAAACTTACTCTTTTCGCACTTTGAAGCTCAAAAACGGGTTGGTGGAATTTGGGGATCTAGAAATTATTTTCCTTTGGATTTTGAAGCTCAGTCTTGAGGTAGGGAACTTATTTGTACTCTCTCTAGTTGTATCTAGTTGATTTGTTGCATACATCTTGTTATTGTCCACCAATTTCATGTATAGCTCCTTTTCCTCCATTAAAGTGGATTTTCTTCCTCATTTGCTCTTGATCAATGGGTTTGATTGTTTGAATGCTCAATTGGTAGTTGATTTACTCTCTTTTCATGCCTATTTGTTGTTTAGAATCATCAATGTTTGAGTTTGGACCATTGAAATGAAGTTTGGGTTGAAATTCCATGCCAATGGGGCAGAAATCTGTATTTGCAGCACCCTTGGTCCGATCCTGGTCCGGACCAACTCATCTGTCAAATTTGCACCCAACCAGCAACCTTGGTCCGGACCAACCCATCTGTTTACTCAAAACTTGTTTCGGGATTTCCCTCTTTGCTCGGTTGGTCCCCATTGACCCTTATCATCATGTCTTTGACCCCTAACATTGATATAACCTTCAAATTGAGTTTGTGACACGTGGAATTAGTGGGCACTTTGCGATACGTATCAGACACGTACCATATTGAGTTGGTTGACACTTTTGGCGAAAATTGTAATACTTTTGGGGAAAATTGTGATATTTTGAAAGGAATGGGATACATGGATTTGTTTTGATGTAAACGCTCGATGGACACTTGAGGGACACCAAAATTCTTTAAAAATGGATTTTGAAACGGGCACCGGAGGGACACCTGATATCTCACATTGAGGACATTAGACGCTTCTATGGTAAATTCATTAACGTGGTTACTTGTTCAAAGGAAGTGGTGGATTACATAATGGTTCAAGAGAAATGAGGGAATGCATGATTTTTCGAGGGCAGATGAGACGCTATATATTTATCTAGTGTGGATGTTTGACTGGAGTGTGGATGTACTTTGAGATAGAACGAGTCACGTTACGATGACATTGGTGTATTATTAACGTTACTATGACGTTGGTTTATTAATATTACCACCATGCATAGCTGGGCATGGTGAACGTGGCCTGTGAAACACAGTTTATTAGTATTACCAGCATAGCTGGGCATGGTGAATGTGGCCTGTGAAACACGGTTTATTAATATTACCAGCATAGCTGGGCATGGGTGAACGGAGCCCGTGAAATCCGGTAGAGGGACTAGTTCCCTATAATTGTAATTGGTTGAATTTGTAAGTCAATGGATGATGGAAAATAAGTGACCTGGATACATAGACACATTGTTGGACTCTTGGACACGTGGGTACTTTGTGGATACTAATCACTTGTTTGAGTCTTCCATATCAATTTCTTGTCCATTTCATTCATGTTTCTCACTTCCATGTGCACTTATCATCTATATACACCTAGCGTTAGTAGAATTGTTTCCTACTGGGCTAGTGAGTTCACCCTATCATTTTCAGGTAACTGGCAAGGAGCATGAGATGGATGCATGATATGAAGCATATTGATCATGAAGTTATTTTGTCATCTTTATCATCAGTATTTTGGAAAGTTGATTATGTAACTTTAATCTATTCAATCCTTGAAAATCCTGAACTTTGTAATAACTATAAAATCCTTTTGACAATTATGTATTCGGGTACGGGTACTCGTTGACTAAAGATACATTAAACTTGACTCGGGTTTGTACTATTGACTTTGACTTTTCAATGGTTATAAGTATGACTTTTGACTTATCCCACGTGGAGTTTTATGTATATTTTGATTATTAAAAATGAGGGCGTGACACATACTTGCACATAAAATGTACTCCAATAAACAGTAGAATAAAATGTTGAAGTACAATATTAATCCAAAATGTGGCCCTCGCCGTTATAGGCGAATGCCGTGCGGTCAATACTACATTATGTCCCTAGGTAGAAGTTAGCACAACCAGAATTTTGATGCTTCTTCATTAGCTGAAACCCGAACCCAACGAAACAACCATAACTCAAGTTCATTCCAACATTTGTCATTGGACTTGTTCATCATAGCATAAATGCACAACAATCATTTTATTATATACAATAAAGAAACTACAGATATGAGAGCGTGATTCCACAAAAAGAAAATATAAACCAAAAAAATTCAAATCAGTAGCAGCAGTGAAGCATTATGTATCTCAAATTACAAATACAATACAAAAGTTAATTGAAAATGGGGGATTTGCCTCAATAGGAGGGCCAGCCCTAAAGCTTTGGTTTTCACATCTATAGGGTTGAGGACATGAGATGAAGCCAATCTTGATTCTTCAAGGTTCTGCAGCAATTTCCTTTGATTGGGGTGATTCTGTGCCATAGCTCCACAGGTGTTTCAGCTCACCTCTAGCCGCACCCAAGATGACCACAAATCCTGTGACAAAATTTAAACATGAATAGAAGAAGTTGAGAAATGCATTCCCTTTCCAAATAGAATAAGATAAGATGCAACCGAACATCATTATTGTTGGGCTTATGGAGAGATTTGTAGAGGGAAAAGAAAACCAAAAGGCAAAGGAGAGACTTGCAGATGGAAAAGAAAACCAAATGGGAAAAAAGGTAGAACAAAACATTAACTAAACAAAGCGTTTCAATTTCTTGTCCCTCCACAAAAGCCTAAATTAACCCAGGTTTTAAATAGTCTGAAGTGGCACTTGAGTGAAAAATGCAGAAGTAAAATAAAGATAATTACCTAATGTACATGGAACAAGGTACAAAAGAGCAGGTTGACCATGCCCATGCATTAGATACAACCCCAGGTAAGTGAAAAAGAGGCCTACAGTAAGAAAACCATCCATTAGTTCAAGAAAAATAAAAAATATATGAAAAGCAATCCGCTCAGTAGTAGAAACAATTTTCAAAATGTAGCAAGCAGGAAATGAAAAGATATGAAGACTTCCACATCTGGCTAATTTCCTCAATGGGTCGAATTACATTTGTTGCTACTTCAGCTGTGAAAGTCTGAAGGCATGTCCGGCGCAATGAAGCAACATGGCAATATCTTGAATCCATGATTCAGGCAATATGAACAGCTTATAAACAAAGAGGTTTCAGTCAAAAGAACAGACAGATTAGGAGAGCCGCTGGTTGCCAGGACAATCCAGATTGTAGTAAGGTACGAGGAAAAGACAATGGCAACTACGTCCACTAACTAGATCAGCAAAATGCTAAATCCAGAACCAAGCAAGCACCTAGAGGGACCAAGCAAACGACTGCAGGGAAGTTTGATCGTTCCCTTTCATATCGACCCTAACATTGTATAGTACAGCAAGATTTCCATATCAGCATACCAAACATTTCCCAGATACCCGTTCTAACAACAGAATACAACAATTTAATAGGAAGTCCTCATAACTGTTTTGGAAGCAAATTATCATATTTCTACAATGCAATCTAAAGCAAGCCCCCCAATTTTATTCTTACGACGAAAAAACCCCAAGTCCCGACTTATCATCTGGTATTTGGTACCTTTCCTCATACCACTACCTTCCCACCTTAATTACCTCTCCAAGATTTTGGCTTCTGTTAGCAACGTCCACCAGGAATATAACACGACAAAAACAATAATTGATTAAAAAGGCCAGTTGCCAAGACAGATTAAACCAAATTGAACCTCCCATCCACCCATCCACAATCTTACCATTTGTTTCCAATCACTGCCAATGTGCAACAGAGTAAAAAATCTTGTACACCTTCAATTATGCCCAAAAGGAGGACCAAACATATCTGAGGCAAAGAAGCAATGGAACAACCCAAAGCCCAGCTAACCTCAACACTCTATCTTGTAATCATCAATCGTTGAGCAACTCATTCAAAAATGCACAAGAGATTGACGTAATTGATAGAGCTTGTGCCAAATTGATAAATCATCTGCAAAACTTGTACATGAGCCTGGGCGGCCTCTCCTCTCATTTCCAATTGCTTTTGAATTACATGCTTTAGCAACCTACCAGAGCTAGGCTTTTTCAGAGGCATTTGAGCAACATATTTAGAGTAATTACCCTTTGTTTGTGCCACAGGTATAAATTGTATTGTTGTGATACATACGTTCTAGATCACCTATTTACTCTTCAGTGTGAGTCGGGCTAGAGCTAATCCCATATTGGTTAATTATCACCTCTAACATTAGTATGGGCGTTGATGCGGCCTCTCCACTCATTGTCAATTAGTTTTTTGGGATTGCATAGTTTCAGTGTTGTGGTCATTGAACCTTTCAAACCGCCACAGAAGATTCAATGAAGCTTTTAAACAGTTCTAAATCATCATTCGGTTACACCACAAATGGTAGCTGCAAACTGTCACGACAAAATTGCTACATTTGAAAATATACACCATTTTTTCATTTTACTTGTTCTTTTGTTCCTTATACACCAAAAAGAAGATAACTAATGTTTCCTACCATACATCAATATGTACTTGGATAAACTATTGTATCATCAAAACCACGTGTTCAACCATTGATCAAAATAAACTATACACAGAAGCAAGAACTAGGCCAATCCTACCAAATGAGGGTTTAAAAGGTTCAGCTTGACATATCCAAGGGGGAACACTAATTCAAATCTGCTGGGCTTTCATTTTGAGGAAATGGAATTGTACTTTAAGTATACCTGTCCTAGCACCTTAGATCGAGCAGACTCCAACCCAAGGAACCGACCCCCAAAAAATCACTTAACTAGTAAACACTTGCCTAAATACGCACATCTAATATGGAGATTAGTCACCAATACAAATTAAAACTTGTATTGTTCGCAGATTCATTTACATTCCAAAGAACATTACCATACCATGCATAATATGTAGTGCCATATAGTTTGACAAGATACAGCTACAAAAGAATCCAAATTGCCAAATCAGTAAATTTTTCCTAAACATGCCTGGCCATAAAAAGGATATCTCAATAATGCCATCTTTTCATGAATGAAAAAGAATCAACTCCATGTAAGTGAATGAAAAAGAATCAACTCCATGTACGTGCAACAGATGTTAAATGAAGAAAACAAAATGTAGGAATACCCACCAAATGCGTAGCCAATGATCAACCAAAGGAAGTATCCATTAACTACACCCTTCTTATTTGCTTTGTCGTACCTGCAACGATCAAACAAAACGCACAAGAACTATAAGAAACAAACAAACATCAAGTGAACTTAATGACTTTGTCATGAAGTTTTTTCACACTAATAATTCAATCAGTGTGTCGGCCATGTAAAAAAGCAACTGCTGGCCATACTTTGTTTTCTCTTTTTTTTTTATTTTTTATTAGCAATGCACGTGTTGAATTTCCAAGTTATTTTTGAATAACATGTTTGCAAGTTGCAAGCCTAAAAGTTACTGGAAGCTAAACTAAAAAAATTCAACTTCAAATATTGGCTATTTGGCAATTTTTAAGCAGTTCATCGCTAAAGATCCAGTAACTGAACTATATTTGGTTTTACCTGATTTCTTTTTATGGTTATCCTTTCTAGTTGGAGAACTAAAGATAGAATACCATCTATTTTTTTTTTGGCTGGTACATTGCATGTACATCCTCATATTCTTCCACTAAAGAGGCCTCCAACGAACACTTAAACCCTAATGTACTTTACCACCGGACTACATGTAATGAATTAATATGTGCAAAAATTTAAGTCAAGGAATAAGATCCCGCATTTATCGGAGACCAGCGGATGCAGTAGTTAAGAGAGCGGATAGGATAGCTTTGAGTAGCAACGCTCCGGGGAGGGGAAGACCCAAATTGACATTAGATGCGGTAGTGCGCAAGGATTTGAGTCTACTAGGGCTAAGTGAGCAAGCAACACTTGACAGAGCTCAGTGGATGAAAAAGATTCATGTAGCCGACCCCAATTGATTTGGGACATAAGGCTCGGTTTGGTTTGGTTTGGTAATAAGATCCCGCTTCAAGTTTAGCTCACACCGATTGATTAAGGTTTACGGGAAGGAAGAGAGAAAGAATAGTTAGGGTGAAAGATTAGGAATAGCTAAATTAGCTACTCCACCACATGTGTTTATATCAGCCTACCCAAGCCAGTAGTGTTACACGGTCTTGGTTAGAACTGAACCCCAAAAGCTAGCCCATGAAGTGAGAGTGCCCTAACGCTTATATATTTTATATTACTTTGGTACCCAAGCGATATGGGACTCCGTTCACACCCTCTCTCACGCGCAGCAAGCTCACTCGACAACACCTGCCGCATGCAGGCTAGAGACACGCACCCTACCTAGGCGAGTACTAATAAAGAGTAATGTTCATCATCTCTTTATCATTATTGAAAAAGAATATCGATCTAATAGTTGTCAATTAATCTAAAGAAGCTTAAACGATTAACATCAATACCTGAAAGCAAATGAAACTAGGAGACCAGGGAAGAGAATGTCTCCAAAGCCGATCATATCATAACCCCCCCAAGGATCAAAAGTTCGAGGAACTCTCAAAAGCATTGGAATGGATTCTCCACCACTGTTGTCACCTCGAGCAACCTGTTTTTAGAAAGGAAAAAAATGGCTAAACTAAAAAAGGAAATAACCCTACTACAATTAAAAAGATATGGGAATGCATCTATATCGATCAAAGCATAACGGAAAGTATAGCTAATGGAAATTATTCATGAGCTAAAAGCTTAGAGAAGTATTTCCTGCATATGATAAAAATCATCATGCATATGTAAATGAGAGTGTCATGTTTATGATTGCTTTTCATGTGATAAATGTTTTCAATGAGGTATTATCTTGTATAATTGAAGGCTAAGAAGTAAGGACACGGACATCTACACAGACATGAATATGATCTTGTGAATGACAATTCTATAAATACGGATATGGACACTGTAGGGGACATGGAAAAAACTAGACAAAGACATGCATCCTAATATATGTGTAGCTACAATTAATAGAAATATTGAACCACAAAAATCCAAAAGGAACAAAACTAATAGAAACAACAGAAACTTAGCACAAAAATGATCATTGCTTCTAAACCACAAGTTGCAAGGGTTAACTTCGTAATTTTCAATCCATGAAATAAGTTTTTTATATCATGGAGTGACCCCACACCGTGTTCCCATCCATGAACTTAAGTAAGACATGCGTGTCCCCAGCGTATCACATATGTGTCCTCTACTTATAAATTATTATAAATAACTGGACATGCCAAGTAGTATCCCCGTGTGTCCCCAACATACCAGTATCCCGGCATATCCGTTACAGATAAGACCACTTAGGCATCCGATGCTTGATAGATTGAAGACCTTTTCATATACTCCCTCTGTCCGAATTTATTGGTTCCTTTTGGATATTCCAAATTATTAGGAGAACCTTATCATTACACTTGTCATATTTTTTATTTCCTCATTTTACCCTTCAAAGCATCATCATTGAAGGTATTTACTTTCAAAAAGTAAGGGTAAAAGAGTAAACTCATCATTTTTTCCCATTACTTTCCAATCGAGACAATAAAAAGTGCTATTTAGGACCAAAAATTGGGGATGGAGGGAGTACTAAAAGAAGCATAGTATGTGCACGTAATTCATTAACATGGAAAGGACAAAATGTTCCAAACACTCGCTCAGTATTTACTTGTGATGAATACACCACCCATGTAACACCCCGAGTTACTTTAAATATTTTATGCATTTTTTTGTGATGCTCGCCGACTCATTTATATGCTCGTAGTTGTGGACTGCGTTTTTAGGGTACCTGCGAGACCCGATTTATTAAAAAAAAAATTGCCAAATAGGAAGGTAATTTCTTTTAAGTGAGGCCTAAATGTTATTTTCTAGAACAATAGGGATGTAGTTGCGTATAAAAAATAAGTTGTGTATGCAAGTGTGATTTCATATCATACATATCTGTCAAGAGTAGGAGAAAAAAAACAAAACGGTGGCTTGCTTTTATGTAGTTTAATCTGGTATTTTACATATGGGAGGAAAATTTTAGGGTTTATTACAAAAAAATTGTGATTAAGATAGTTAAGAGTATATGATTGAGATTGAACTCGAATCTGCCACGATTTTGACCGAATTTTTAGATATAGTTCCAGAACTCATAATTTTTTGAAATTTTGAATGTAGATACCTATACATGTCTAATATGCTGTGTTAAAATTTCAGAATTTTATTCGAAGTATGTTAGAGCTTGTCCCAAGGTTAATTAAAACCTCCAAAACTAGTATATAAGTATATTAGCCTAAGCAGCCTCTCCACTCATTACCAATTGGTTTTGAGTTGGATGCTTTAACAGAGCCAGGCTTTTGGACACTTGATTGATAGCCCCGTTGTTGATGCCTTAAGCATGTTGAAGATATTACTAATAAAGTTATCTATCTCTCTAACAACTTAAGCTTTTAGAAGAGTTGGTGGTTATCAATCTAATATGGTATCAGAGCAGACAATAAATCCTTGGTTCGAACATTCACCGCCTACGTAATGATTAAAATTTATATGTATTCAGCCAGCTTATGGTGGAGAGCATGGCTACACATAAGGGGGCGTGTTAAAGATATAAATAATCAATTTACCCCTCTCTCTAAGAGCTTAAGCTTTTAGATGAGTTGGTGGTTAACAATCTAATAAAGCAGACCTTGTTGTTCGTTGTGATCCCTATGTCCACACAAGTCAGTGTTAGAGCTTGTCACACATTTTGTTAGTTATAACCTCCAAAACTAGTATATGAGCCTGGGCGACTTCTCCAGTCATTGTTAATTAGTTTTGACTTGGATGCTCTAACAATGTACACCTAAATGTGAGGAAATGCTTATAAGCATCAAGCAAACACTAAACAATCTATAACCTAACATCTTTTAAACACAAAGACAAATTTCTTGGAGCATTTTTGTGCCTTTTATTATTTTTTGTCCTATAAAAAATCCATTGGTCTTCAGATTTCCCCTTTGTTATAAAAACTAAAACCAAAACAACCAAAACTCAAATAGGTCAGTATATATTTGTCATGTGAAGTGGTGCAAACCGGAATATTCCATTGAGATATTTAGAGAGAGAGTCCCAAATGAAATACAAAGAGCAATGCTCTTGATAATTCTATTCTTAATATGATAAAAAGCTACCAAAAATGAAAGACCCTTACACTATTTATAGACTCAAGACCCTACTAACCCTAAAGACACTAAAATGACAATAGTACCCTTAAATTGTACTGCATCATGAAGTGCAGCATTTATTATGAGCTTTTGAAGAATTTAACAAACAGGAACTAGGGAGAGACTCTGCTAAAGCAAACAAACCTCCCATGAAGGCAATGCTTGCCGACAGACAATACAAATATAAAAAAACAAGACAAGAAAAATGAATCATTTTTTTTTGTTTGCCTCAAATGCACAAGAAAACAACTCTTACATTATAATACAGAAAAAGGTAGAAAAACTTACAGCAATCATCACACTGTCATGGAATATAAGCGGCGATAGGAAAACCCAAAAGATGTCGTAAAGAAATGCACAGCAAAGTAGTACCGTTGCAACCTAAATAAAGATAATACTATCAGAAAACAGACTTGAAATTTTAACTGAGAATATTTACACTACAGTGATCTTCTGACCTTTATGTTAGGTAATCGAGCCAGTTGCAAGATTGTTATCATCAAGCAAATACCCTGTCAACAAGAATACCCTTAAACAAGCTAAATACAAAACTAAATTTAAGATGATGAAATCTCTCTATCTGCAACATATCACACCATATCACAGAAAGAAGCATGACCTATGGAAAAACTGCATCTCAAATTTTTTCTCTCTAAATCTTGCTTACATTCAGCAACCAAAACTTGATCATTTTTGTGTTAGCCATTCAAGAGAAACTTACATTGTATCAAGTCGCCAAGAATGCAGAAGTGAACTTACAATGCGCTAAAGACATGCAAATATCCAACTTACATCCTGAACGCAGAATGTTTGTATACTCAAGATCCTATCACTAATATAATGCAACGTAAAAGTGTAAAAACAAAAGTTGGATTCAAGAGCAAACATCATTGTTTAGAGGTTTTTAGCTAAGAAATTTACCATTAAATTTTGTTTTAACTATATTGCTGCATTTATGTCATTCTGTTACAATTAAAGATAGAAGCATTTTAGTCATTTTGCTTATGGGTTGCGGAACAGGACGCCAGGAGGACTTTTCTAATCAGGTATATATATCGAGTTTTCCACTAAATTTTGAAGACCGAGCAAAAATAACACTGAAGATAACTTGGTTACCATGTTTTCCAGGCCACCAAGCATAGATGCAACCTATTAGGTTTGTATGGAACTAACAACGAAACGATGGGAGAAAAGGTACTGGGACAAACAAAGAAATACGAAACCTATCACTTGTGGATGTCACATGCCTTCTGAGATGGCAGTGCTGCTTGCAGAATCTGATTATACTATTTCACATTTGGTGCTCGAAAATTGTGAGACAGTTTCTTAATTAGCAATGTGAACGCCATATCTTATTATTCTTCAAAATAGTTTCTACGTAGCAAGGGAAGAAGTGTGTATTGCAGTTCATTTCTCGCCAAACCATCATATGATCGCTTTAGCTAGTGCGGGCGAATGTGGGGAATGGGAAAGCCAGGGCCTGTATGTCTCCTGTTACCTATTGCATGTACTTGAGAAAAGAACCACGCCATTGATCATTTTTCTAATTGATTGAGGAAAGAATCATGTGCATGGTATAAGAAAATACTTTAGGCATTGAATGTAGTAAACTTGAACATATTATCCAAAAAATCATTGCTATTAGAATCTGTAGACGATACGCACAGGAATTACACACTGGAAAAACAGGTTATAGAGATGAAACTTACAAGAATATCTTGACCAACCCATGAATATGATTCCTTCCGTTTGGCAGCCCATAAAATGGAAAATGCTAAACAAAATAACAAGACCACAATAGAAAGAACTGAAATCTCCCCCAAAAGAGGAAAATTAACTTTCTTATCCCCGGAATTTCTCCATTTCCTGCACAACAAATAGAAGAATTGTCATAGGTAGAAGGAATGAAGAGTCTTTGGATCGCTTAATTTTGCATCACCCTTTCGCTATTGTTAGAGTTTGTCCCACATTGGTTAATTATAACCTCCAAAGTCAGTATATGAGCCTGGGCAACCTCTCCACTCATTGCCAATTGGTTTTGAGTTGGATGCTTTAACATGGTATCAGAGCTAGGCTTTTGGAGGATTTTGGACAAAACTCTCTTGGTTATTGCCCCGTTCTTTGTGCCATAAGTGCACCATGTTTCGTTATGATTCCAATGTTGTGGATCCGTTGTTTGCCTCTCCACATGCGGGTCAAAGGTTGCACGTGCGGGGGAGTGTTAGAGTTTGTCCCACATTGGTTAATTATAAACTCCAAACCTAGTATATGAGCCTGGGCGGCCTCTCCACTCTTTGCCAATTGGTTTTGAGTTGGATGCTTTAACAGCTATGATCCATCAAATCGGCTACTCCCTTCTTTCCAAATTGTTGGCCCTCTTCGGATTTCGATGCAAATTTTAAATTGTTCATATCTTTCAATATATAATGTATTTTATGACCAATATGAATCTTATTTGATAGATCTCAATTAGTTCTATTATACAATGTTTTTAAAATCTCTAAAATTATTATAGATTGAAAGACATGAAGAGCTTAAAGATTGCATCGAAATCCGAACAGGACCAACAATTTGGGACGGAGGGAGTATTTTGATTGGCGGATATTTGATGGGTGGCCCGGGTACTTGATCCAAACATTTTTAAACGGTTTCAGTGGCAACAAGAAGGTGAAGGTGTTGTGAGATTGTATCTGATTTTCCCTCGTTTGGTTTATATGGTTGAAGCATAAGGCTCGGGTTTTCGATGATAAGTTCAACAACATTGAGTCAACATGGCAGAGTATGTCATCTATCATTCTTTCGGGCATAGTTTATCCCCCTTCTTAAGTGCTTCCGTCTTTCTTGAGGTCTAGGGATTGGAGCCTGAGAGTAAATGCAGCATCTTTGTATGTGTTAGAGTCTTTTCATGGTTTCGAATTAGTATTGTCTTTAGAGGACTTAGTCCTCTTTTTACATGTCTACAGGAAGTTTGGTTTTTAGGTAGTCTCTTTTGGTGGGTACATATTTGTATCGCCTTTAGGTGGTTTAGTATTTGTACTTGTATCTCTTCCTTTCCTTTGGAATTTATAAGTCTTTCTTTATTGATAAAAAAAAGAAGCAATGGACAGAAGATGTAAAATACGCACTAAGCATAAAATTTCAAGGTGAGAAGTTTAAACATAATTGGATTTCAAGCATACCTTAAGATCAAAGATACTATACAAGCATGCATCCCCTGATACAAAAACAATTCCAATGAGCAAGACCAGAATTCAGAACATATTTTTTTTCTACAATCTTTGTAAATTTGTGGGCAAACAACTAAAATTGCTTTGTTCATATCGTACGCATGAACATTTAAGCACAAAATATATTAACTGCAGTCAATGAGAATAGAACATTTCATCTTTTTGGAAAAGATTTCGAAGAAGGGGCCTTTGTTCTTCTTTAAGCAAAAATACTATCAAGCGAATGATTGTACTAAAAAAACATGGTTCCCCAGTGACAAAAAGTCTAAAACAACTTCAAATGTGCAAGACTAAAAGTCAAAGCACAAGATCGTTTGTACTACCTTTCCTTCTTCAATGAACATGCAAACAACTAAAATTACTTCCTTCTAATTTCTGTTCTTGGACAATCTAATCAAGAGATAATATATATGAAACGGCGTCAATGAGAGGTTATGCCCTTCAAAGAGCAGGATAGCAAAGAAGGATTTATGTACTCGAACCTAATTGATTGCACATATACAGAGAGAGAGAGCTATATCAGTATCCTACTTTATTAGGTTTTGCCATGTTAAATTATCCACATGTTTATTTTATTTATTTTAATAAAGATCATCAGCAACCGGAATAATTTCAGACTTTAAGAGAGCCTGTAGTGGAGGAGATCAAGTCAGAGACAGTCCATGTAGTCAGGGGGATCAGGAACGGCCTATCCAAAGAAATGACACCTGGGTTACTCAATGGAGGTTGAGGAAGTGCCATCGATGGTGCAATATTATATACCCTTTTTATTCCATCCATCGTACATTTATTTGTGTTCCTAACAAGCATTGGTGTTTGGCCACCTATTTATTGCATTTTCTACTTCTAGGTGTTTGGCACACCACAGTGAAAACACATTCTACGAAAATGAGTTTTTGGTTTTTGAGTTTAGAGAAGAGAAGTCGAACATAGGTTGAGAGGAGCTTTTTGACTTCTCATTTTCTACTTTTCCCATTTTGATTAACAAAAGAGCTATAGAATGTATTCTGCACATATCTCCCAAACACTACTCCTGTTTTAAAATGCATTCTGCACATTTCTCCCAAACACTCCTACCAAATTCAAAATACATTCTGACCATAATCCAAAAAGCCAAAAAAAAAAAAATGAAAAGCTGAAAATGAGGCTCCCGAACACCCCCTTACATTTTGTTATTTGTAGTGCCTGTAATACTCATTTGCAACCTAATCAAATTAATTGCAGCCAATATATGAAAAATAAAACCATCATGCTGTCCAATATGTTTACGGAAGCAATTTGGATGAAGCACTGAAATAAGTTTAGAGAGAGCAGAAGATAATCAACAGGGAAAAGGATAACAGTTGTACGAACTAGCTTTCTGCAGAAATAAAGATGCATTTTTTTATGACCACAAACTTTCCTCAGTAGTTAAGAGTCATCAAATACCCAAAAAAAAAATTAGGAGTGGTACATTCCAAAATCTGATGGAAAAAAAGGGCAATTGTGAGGCAAATTGATGGATATGAAGATAGCAGCTTCAGCTACATAGATCATCAAAACGTGTTCCACAATCCAATCTAATTTTGCCTGGCAAGCAGTTCTCTGCAACTATGCAATGTAGCACTATTTGATGAATAATATAACCTAGCCCTAAAGGGGAATCCGAGACAAGTTGCACAGCCTGACGTTGTTTCAGACCTATCAGCAGACAATCACTATTTTAATTAAGCAGCAAACTAAAGAACCTAACCAAGAGGAAGGTTGATACCTCAATACCGCCGATACAGAAAAGTACAATCAGCAACCAGACAAACCAAGAAGACATGAACAGATACAGTAACACCAGAAAAGTGGATGCTGTTATGACAAACACTACAGCACTTCTTGCACTAATATCGAGTACTTCCTCCTCCTCATCATCTTGGACCGTTCCAGCGTTAGAAGATTCCTACATGGGGAAACATTTAAAGAGAATGTATTCTTGAGTAAGAAGAATAACCAAATTCATAAACATCATAGAACACACTAAGAGAAATATTTTTAAGACAAAATAAGCAACCTTGAAAGAGAAAAAGCCAAGGTTACTAAACACATCTCACAAAGTTTTTCCACAATGCAACTGTCAGGCTCTCAACCACAACACAGCCCAGATACAAAACACCGTGCTTAAAGCTAAAAATCTTTTCACCTACAGATGTTCCAAGGGGGTCTCAGACTGCGTAAATCCAAGAAAGGTACATGGCACTAACAGAATATCAACAATTTATTCCAGACAAAAAGGCTGCTAGAGATCCATTCTGCTGGACAACAATTTTCACAGTTTCAATGAGAAGAAACGCACCAGGACCAATTCAAGCAAATGAAAGTTGCGATGTAATGTTGTTTGTTTGAAGTAAGAAGTGGGGGCATATGAAGGCTACATCACTGATGCAGTAGCTTTTGATGAAAGCGTACATACAGTGTTTGCTTGAAGAATGTCTGAATAGTGCTCCCTCCATCCCAATTTGTTTGTCCCACATGGGAGTTCCAACTTTCTAAGGCGACATGCAATAAATGCAATGGACTTCTAATTCAAAGGCATTATTTGAAACATTACCCTCTTCTTCCTATCTTCACCTATATTAGTAAAAGTTATTTATTGTGGATAATTTTGAGAACTTACAAACATTATTCTTTGAAATCTTAAAGTGGACAATCTTTTTGGGAGATCCCAAATCAGAAAGATGGACAAAGAAAATAGGATGGAGTGACTACTTGGCCTATCTTATAGCATAACAGTTGTTACTTAAGCTAGTCGTGCTGGAGCAACACTACAGATATGGTCGTGAACCTAAGTGTAATCAGTGTTTTTTTCCTCTTTTGCAGAAATATATCAATAACACGATTCTTCTTTTTTTAACCCAAGTTTCCAGAAATTAGATATTTATTCTCTCTCAATCTTGATTGCGAGATGGATCAATCAGAAGGAACAATAAAGTGACTGCATGAATTACAAGCCAAGTTTAGTTAAGGTGTCTTGAGCATAGATGGCCACTTTCTGTATGAAAGTTGTGTGGTCAGAATGTCCATGGGTTGGGTTAACAAGTCATACAGACCATAAATGATTATTGCAAATAAGAATATGACAAAGCAGACCATAAATAGCTCATTTCAAATCCAAATGCCCTAGGGAACTTGAATCATAGGGTAACAGAGTTTTTATTTCCTAAACTCGTCACTTATTATATTGGAGTTATTCACTTATTACAACACAAATCATTTTTCAAGTCAAAAGAACTTCGATAAGTTTGGTATCTATAAGCATAGACAGGTTCCCTTGGGTCATCAACATTCCAAGGCTGGTTAAAGTACGACTAGGAATCGTTGTCTCTGAAGGATGAAGATGACAGGTACCAGTGTCACTCAAGTATGATGCAGGACGATAAATAAAGAAAGATAAACTTTTGGAATCAGCACCCAACAAACCCTAGAAATCAGCATCTAAGGGTTGTGAACGCATCCACGCCGATGCTCAAAAGAAATCATACAATCCATAAACTAATTCAAATAATAACCGTAGAGTGCCTTAATTAGACTCCTCGAAAATATAGCAACAAGATAAGTACGGCTACAGCTCCAAAGAATAAACGTGGTCATCTAATCCCATATTCTTGAGCAACGCCCTTTGCAATATGGCGAGCTTTATACAGCTCCAAGGAACCATCAGAGTGAGTTTTGACTTCGCAAACCCACTTGCAACCAATGAGATTTTTATCATCCGGTAGAGGTACCAAATCTAAAGTTCGAGGTTTAGCAAGAGAAGTGAGTTAGTCATTAATGGCAT
This sequence comes from Gaultheria prostrata, assembly GCA_036023075.1. Classification (NCBI taxonomy): domain Eukaryota; kingdom Viridiplantae; phylum Streptophyta; class Magnoliopsida; order Ericales; family Ericaceae; genus Gaultheria; species Gaultheria prostrata. The sequence goes on along the minus strand of JAXBDA010001797.1, from coordinate 15,203 downwards.
GAACCCAATTAGGATCATTACAAGCTTCTTTATATGACCTGTGTTCAACACAAGTATGGATACGAGAGAGAAATGAGCGGTGGGTAGAAGAAAAACAGGTATTTCTACAGTCACATCTTACCAGTGGGAAACGTTCAAGAGCAGGATATCGGGTATCAGAAGCACCAAGGTCCAAAGACGCAGATGAAGGGGCGATAGCACAGGCAGAGCCAGATAAGCAGCATTGGAGAGAAGATATGCATACAGAAAGGGCAGAAGGAGAGTAGAACGAGAGGAAAGAAGGAAGATAGTTCAAGAGTAGAAATATACTCCTCTGAACGAACACCAGAAGGAAATGGATCAATATGAACCAAGTCTTCCTTAGCTACAGCCTACAGGTGCTTTGGGAGGAAGAGAGAAATAGGGAAGACACTCGAGAAAAGCAACATGCCTAGACACATGAAATTCTTTGTCACGGGCTCATAACACCGATAACCTTTGTGATTGATGATATACTGTAAGAAAACACAGAGGACACAACGAGGACTAAGTTTGGTTCAGTTCCTTTTGACCAGAGAGAAGAGGTGCAGGCATTCGATTCAAGAGATAAACTACAGTGAGCACACCTTCTTCCAAAAACATAGATAGAGCAAAGGAAGAAAGAAGAAGAGACCTTGCAGTGTCAAAGAGATGACAATGCTTTCTTTCAGTGCACCTGTATTGAGCAAGAGTACAAGAGCATGAGGATAGGTGCATGGCCATTCGTCACTTTTTTTGTGCTAATGTTACCTTCCATTACATACTTCCCCATGTTCTTACCCTGTGGATCCGTCTCATTACTTGCTTACTTTAGTTTCCTTAAAACAAAACAGCCTACAGTGCAGCCATTGCAGGTTATGTTCGCCAGCCAATGTTTTTTCCCACTTCACCTCAGCACACCGCTCATCCTTCTCCTATGTTGCATGATCCGCTAGCTTCTCCTAACTATCTCCCCATTGATTTCATAAATGTATTCATACGTTTACTTCTCATTCTATTGCTCAATATGTCTCCTATGATCACTTGTCCACGTCACTCCCTGCTTTTATGCTTCTGTTTTGTTTTTGTTCCCAACACTTTCCATGAGGCATTTTCTATTTCTGAATGGCCAACAGCTATAGAGGATAAAATGTCGACCTTGCGGAAATTGTCGTCAACATCATCACTCTTTGAACACAAAACGCGTGAACCCAGAATACATGCTAGCCATTTAGAACTAGGACAACATGGGCGGATTTTGGCAAATTATAAGTGGGCGAATATAGGAGGGTTAATGGGTTCGGGGTGAGATTGCCATCCATAGTAAAGTCATAAATTCACTCTTATTCACGGTGTTAGACCATGGTAACGAAGAGCGAAACATCATAATTGTGGTGCAATGGTTTCAGAACAATAGGTTAATATAACCAAAATCAAAACGAAAATAGTGAATGATTTCACTAGCAAACGCCAAAAGCACATTCATAAGCATGTTTTGGTATAAGTTGAAAGTTTCTAATCATGCCAGTCCATGAATAAAATTTCCAAAATAGATTAAATTATAGGATAGTTTTAGGCCAAAAGTGGAGAGCTTTATGGAGCGGGGGAACTTCGTCACATAAAATCATTAGAAGTCCTTGTGTATTGGATAGCATGAAAGCTAAAGCAAAATAAGACAGAAAATATTATAAAAGAAATGGCTTTCGAAAGTTTGATTTAAAAAACTGTTTTTTTTTTCAAAAGTTTATTTTAAATAAAAAACATAAAAACTGGTTTTTTCAAAAAAATTATTCTAAAATACTGTTTTTTTTCAAAATTTTGTTAAACTGTTTTTCTTTTGAAAAACTGTTTTGTTTTCAAAATATTATTTGAAAAAAAGACTTCCAAAAACTAATTTTTGTAGTTTGAAAAAGTGATGTGGCAAGTTTTGGTTATCATTTGAAAAAGTGATGGGGGGTCCATCGTTTTTGGTTATGGACAAAATACACCAATGTAGGACTTGACATTGCTAACTTTAGCAACCTCTAAATGGATAACCAAAAGCTTATGTGGCAACTTTTGGTTATCCAATTTTGGTTAGGCCATTGTGGATGCTCTTAGTTGCTGGCACAAATGTGAATGTTGCCATATCCGGTAAATAAGCATAACAGTAGCAGATCCAGAAAATCCCCATATAAAATGGTGGAAATAGAATGTAGTGGGAGATATATAAAATCACCCTATTATTGGGTAGTTTTGTGTTTTGTGGCCACTTTGGGGTGCTCATAGGAATAAGGTGTGACACCCTACCCTTACTGCTTCCTTCTCATCATTCATTGTTCTACGTTTGACAAACATAACTGCAGGAAAAGATCCTTCAACCCCAGACCCCAGTGACACTGGAAGGCCTACTTGATAAACGTATGTTCACGTCACTTCAGTTAACCAATAGCATCTGAATGCTACCATTGACAACTCCTACACAAACCGTCCCTCATCATTTGCCTATAAACCTAAGGCCTCTGTTACCCACAAATATAAACATAAAGGCACGTGTATCATTATCACCATTGGAATACAAGTTATCAAGTTGAACCCAAAGAGTTCTGGTGTCATGTCTAACTCCTTGTGGGCTCACTATTCATAACCCTCTGGGTGAGCAGCGAAAAGTGTCATGAAAAGTCAACAAATCTGATTAAAGAAAGCTGTATATTGCAGGGGTAATTCATTATTCAGGCAAGTTAATTTATGGCACCGAGAACTGAAATCTATGAGAGAAGCACTCAAGAGCTGAAATTCCAACTTTCTAGACAAAGTTAATATTATCAAAACCTTTGGTGACAGTTCATTATAGCGCTCATCATTCTTCTTGCTTCCAGTAAACTCAGACCAAAGTGAAGCACAGACAATCGTGCCCACAGCCATCAGCCATAAGAATACCACTGAGAAGTCAACAATTGGACGATTTGGCGAGTATAACAGGAGTTCCACTGCATTGGAGGATAAGTGATTAGTAGCACTAAATTTAATCAAGAAGAATCTGGAATCAACTGAAATTGTATCATTTTGTTGAAATAACGGTCATGCACAAGTGCAGCCCCATAATCATAGCATATGTGGGTAATCTGACTGTTAGAAGACTACCCCATTAAACAAGAGTAATACAACCACATCAACTGCAATGAAATTCAATACAAAGCTCACACAGGTACCACAGCTCCCAAAATTAGGACTCTGAATATATAATTACAGATGGCATGTATAAAGAGAATAAGTTAGCTAAAATTGCGTAATGAGTTTGTTGCTTTTTTTTTCTTTCATCACATGAATGAGACCTCCCTTGGAAGAAAGGGGGAGAATGGGCACCAGTATTCATATCAAGAACATATGTGTGTTAGGGTTAATTCAACACCCTACACAGTAAACACTTCTCCTTCCCTCTCAAATAATATCGTATTAGAGCCTAACCCTAACCCTAGTCGCCCTGCCCACCTCACCAACGACCTCCAGCCAAATACTTCCAACCTCCAGCAAACTACTTTCAACCTCCAAAGCCCCACCGCCGACGTCCAACGAAAACCATCAGCCCTCCTACGTGCATCCGCTTAACCAATCAACCTCCGATCTTGCATTTATTCAGTGGTTCAGAAGAGACAACTGTTTTCTTGTTCTTTTTCGACCTTCGATCAAACTTTCTAATCTTTGACCTACTGTGTGCTTCACCACTTGACCTGATAGGTGTTTTGGTTGGAGACTATTTTGTTGTTATCCTTCGGCGTTAGAGCAATGGTTGACTATGTTGTATAATAAAGGGTTCATGAGATTGTATGATTAATCTAGTAACTATTTGTTCCTGTGGTTGTTTGATGCAAGTATTGCTTGGTGATTGAATGTTAGTAGTTTACCAGTGGGTTGCTTCATTCCAATTAGATTATCCGTTATTGCTTCTTTGTTGGCTCCTAGTTTTTCTGATTCATCTTGGTCTCCAGATATTACTTCCTTTCGGTTAAAAGGAAGTAATTATGCTCCTTGGGCTAATGTTGTTAAGGGGTATCGATGGTCCTCCTAAGGACTGATTCTAAATATGCTCTGAACGGAAGGCTGAGGATGCTCACATTCATTTTAATTTGTGGAATTGCTTGGAGCCTCAGATTAGTGGCACGCTAGTATTTCTAATTCTACCTACTGCCAAACTTGTATGACGTCGGCCTCTGGAATTTTGTTGCATTCTCGTGTAAATAATCTGTGCAGGACATTTGATCTTCATCAAACCTACTTCTTCCTTACTCTTGGTGATTCATCCTTAAGAGGAATATTATGCCAAGTTTCATGGTATTTGTGAGGAGCTCAATATGTCACCAGATTTCTTCTTCTCCTGATATTCAGGTTATGCAGTGCAGCACAAGTCCATGCATGTGGCTTGATTTCTATCAGGAAAGCCTTCATCATACGATCCATTTCGATCTTAGCTTCTGGGAGTGCGGGATCATCCTTCTTTCATTGAGGTTTTTAGTTGTCTCCCACAGATCAAAAGGGTTCACTTCGTCCACCCAAAAGGCTAAACTCGGGGATCATTAACTCTATCATATCAGTGTCTGTTCAGAAAAATCCCAATTTTTTTAAAGAGGATGCATTTTATAAAGACAAAAGAAGCAACTTCTATCTTTGACCCTAGTTCCCACTGACCTAAGAAAAACACACACAAAAAAACCCACAAATAATAAAATTGCATTTCAGCCTCAAAAGGAAGTTTACAATCGTCTTTATGAATGAAAGATAACTGAAACATAAATCCCTCCATATTCAAAATACTCAAATATGGCATGCATAAGGAAAACATCCAAAGCCTATCGGAATCCCACAGGGTAGACATGTTAAAATGTCAACATATGTTTCATCTTTTCTCCCATTTCCAATCATAGTCATCAGTTATCCTACATTTCCCACAGACATACTAAGATTCTAAACTCAGGAAATCATGTTTCCGTAAGAGTAAATTTGACCCAAAAAAGATACCAGCTAAAGGGCTCACCTTTCTTGCCACTTGTCATGGATTTCTGTATCGCCGCCCCTCCTGACTTTGAGATCATCACAACAGGAATTGTGATGTTAGCAACATGGTCCTCACCACAAGACATCTCCAGTAGATCTGTAGAGAGGCAGAAAAAAAAAGGAGATGCAGAAGAAGAAACGAGTTTCAGATGAGGTAAAGTCAAAAGAGACTTACAGATGTCATCTATTTCACAAAGAATCATCCAAATTCGTAAGTTACTATTAAAATTTCAGATTTGGAAATGCTAGAAATGTTTGAAATATAGTGCACCAAATACTACAACCTTCTCCATCATTTATAACCAACAAGCCTGCTGCACCGCCTGATTCCGCAAACTCGGCTTTGGTCATGAAATCACAATCACCACGTATAGACAAAGCAATAAAACCAGATAACTGTAAAACAAGAAAGAAAATTATTTGCACCAAGCTAGGGAGATACAACACAAACAACTATCAAACATCTGGGTTTAACAAGACAAACGTTTTTTATATCCATTACACATATCAAGCACCACTCAATCTTAAGGATTTATTCCTTCCAAAAGGAAAGCAAATAAGTGGGCTTGCAAATGAAACTTCAAACAGAGATCCTCACATTTCGGAAAAATTTTAAGCAACACTTGTAGAAGAAAAAAAATCTTGCTGTTGACATGCATTTGAAGGTAGCTTTCTGTCATTTTTTTCCCTCTATGGCAATACAAGGTAACTAAATAAGGCTTTTGAATCCTAAAACCTTTTAGACTAGAAGTTTTGACTGATTTTCAAACAACCAATGTTAATAAAAGACCTGTTACACATTTTCATCAACAAAAGGTCCGTAAAACATATATCGTTAAAAGTTGTGACCAACTAATCCAAGCAGCTAATCTAGCTGTTAATCCAATCTCCTTCATCAACTGCAACTGAAATTTTACTGCTTTGACAAATACGCCTACAAAAGTGATTAAAGACCCTAAAACATCATTTTTACCTCAGCATTTCAATAGCTCCATTTATCCTTCTGATCAAATTTTAAGAACTGAGATCCATTTATGCTCATTCATATAAGAATAATTGGGTATAAGCACTTCGTATTCTCTTGTCATTGCTTAGCTGTTTTAGGGAAAGAAAATTGATGAGAACTTATAATTGAAATTTTTAATTGTTTTCTTCTCGTCATTCCTTGGCAATGAAGCAACAAGAGTGAGAAGATGATAACATAAAACTGGAGACTCAACGACAATGTAAGAACAGCTGAAATAAGACCTTTGAAGAAGAGTTGGAACAACAGTTTGAGGGATTTGTGAAAACAGCAGGTAACCTTGGGCCGTCTTTCGCCTGTGTGGGCAAACTACCACCAAATCTAGCAGTTAGTCCACCTAGTACATTACCTTCAGCACCATCAACCAAAATCTTCACCTTGACCTTGTAAATAAATTTGGATAACAGAACGTATTAGTTCACTTGCAAACTATTATGCATGGACACTACATTTTGGATCTCTTATTCATGTCACACACCCAAGAAGCATTAAACATGCAAGTAAGTTTAGCAAGGATATGCAGGTAAATCAAACCAGCTGAACCATCCCAAAATATCTAAGTGCTTAACACTTGGAGTCGGAAGGTAAGACGAGAACAGACCACAAACAGTTGCTACAACCTGACAAGTAGGTGCCAGGACCAAGAAACGTCGTATTCTTGTGGAAAGTTCAGTAAACAGGAGAAAGTTTTACAAACCAAGGTTGACTAAATCTGGACAGTACTCAGTTCCAAACACAGTGTAACAGCGGCTTTAGCTAGCCTCTTCACGCATACAACAGTGACGGAGGGAACGGTAGGCGCCGCGGGATAGAATCCTCAAGACCCAAGGCCTCCAATTCTTCAAAAGAATCAAAACCCTAGCTGGTTTGGAGCTTGGAGCTCTAACATAGTTTTTTCTCTCAGCAAAAGTCCCCAGATCTGTAGACTAGTCCCCTTTTATAGCAAGTCAAGAGGCTTCTCCGAGAAGCCAAGCAAAGCTTGCACTTAACCACCCAAAAGGAAAAATATTTCTCTTACAACCCCAAAACATTAAATTTGACTCAAAAACACCCAAAAATCCCAAAAACTCAAGAAAGATCCAACTAAGACAAAAAGAACTTCAACCGTGGAAATGAGATAAAGGCCCCTCGCAAAATAACAGATATTGATACTCTTCGGATACTTGCACATTCGTATCTAATACTTCTCATACGTTATCTGATACTTGAAATTAATTTTCTTTCAATTTAAGAAGTTTTGTATACTTTTCAGATACCCTGAAGTTACACATCCAAACTTCTATAAAATAGTTTGTGATATTTGTCCTAGTATAGAGTACAAGTATCAAGGTAGATATTTAAAAGAATAACTTCTAGAATAATAAGATCAGTGTTCTAATATTTTGGTCGCTTCTTAAAGAAGAACAAAAAAGTAAAATTAATATAGTATTCTACTTCATAATAATCGAATTGATGAATCCTAATTATGAAATATGAGTTCATCCGTATCCCTTACACTGGCTAATGGCTCGTTAAATTACCTAATTCTTAAAGGTTCGTCACCAGTCGTTAACTTATATGTAACATGATTCTAAAATTTATCAGACAAATTTTTTACAACATATGTTGGTTATATCCATATCCTAGTGTTTTAAGTTTTTCATATCGGTGTATCTGTATCTTGTCTTATTTGTATTCCGTATTCATGTCCATGCTTCATAGCATGTGGGACGCAATATGGAGACACAATTATAATTCCTGTGTCGAGACTCATTTTTTGACACGTTTAAAACTATTTTCCAGGACAGTTTCAAGGTCCTCAGTGGTTGGTCATCTAAAAGCCATAAGTGAGACCTATGAGATCAATATATTAAAAAGAGTGGGATTTAATGTTTCTTAAGCCCGATTTTCAGACAACACCCACGATTTGCAGAGGACAGGTCCCATACCTTTGGTGGCTGACAAGATGCAAGGTACATGCCTATGAGGCACGCCAAAGGTCAATGACACGTGGGGTTTCCTATAATGGGACGTCAGGGCTGCATCAATGTCATCGAGCAGGTATGACAAGTCAAACGAGGTATGAGGTCGTCAAAAGGTCAGGTGATAGGTATGATGCAAAGTCAGAGAACTCGTCCTCTGGTTAGTAGGTTTCCCTCTCTCTCTCTAAGTCTGGTATGAGGTCCAAATCTTGAATGGGCTTTAGGCCCTCAGACTAACCCTTGAGCTCAAGTCACCATTCCACGATCCTCCTTTGGTCTCAAGCAACTTGGGCCCTGCTCCCTATGCAATGACTTCAGGAATTTTGTTGTCCCTCAGTCGAACCGCGTAGGCCAAGCAAATGAGAATTGTGGATGCTGAAAGCACCTGTTGCCTGATGGTTCTTATCCAAGGAGCTAAGACCATGGTTGAAGGACATGACGGTGACGTCCCCTAGAGGCGTGATTCCTTAAATTGAGCATAGCCATGCTGCTAGAGTCCTTAAGAAGACTTCCCCTTAAAGTAGGGAATAAAAGCTGAGGTTATGACCAAAGGCTAGCCAAGGAACTGAGCATAGCCATGCTGCTGAAGTCCATTCCCTTTAAAGTAGGGAATAAAAGCTGAGGTTATGGTCAAAGGCTAGCCAAGGAACTGAGCATAGCCATGCTGCTAAAGTCCATAAGAGGACTTTCCCCTTAGAGTGCGGTATAACCATATAACCCATGCGCCACCTGACGAGGCCAAGATGTGGACCCCCATTGCAAGTTGTCGAGTATCCACATGGCGAGACCATGTAGTAGAGCACTAAACCAAACCAAACCAAACTGAGCCTTATGTCCCAAATCAACTGGGGTCGGCTACATGAATCATTTTCCTCCATTAAGCTCTGTCACGTGATGCTTGCTCACTTAGCCCTAGTAGACTCAAATCCTTGCGCACTACCGCATCACCATGTAGTAGAGCACTGAGTAAAGATAAGCCAAGGGCCCACGTGGCCATGTCACGTGGCGAAGCTGATTCCATGTACCTAAAATGTTCAGGCCCATGTACTTGTTTCTTAATTTGCAACCTTACTTCCTAAGGCTAAACAAGACAATTACATTTCTACAATGGAAGATCTTCTCACCACGTAAATATGAACATATGGACACATCAACCGGCCCCACGCATTCATATCTTTCAGACACGACACATGACGCTTAGAAAGTGTCCAGTTTTTTGTCATATCTTTCAAGTCGAATGAACACGCTTGGAAATGTTGTGGACAGGACACAATGGGAATTTTAGGAGGTCATAATGCCATTATAAAAAGAGGGCCAAAGTCGAAATTGCAATAGATGCTTAGGTCATGATTTACTAATCATGTGATTTGTTAGTTTATATATTTGTAGTGTTAACATTGTCTGCATTCTTTTATCCCGATTTGACAAGGATAACGTTTTATACTTTGGATAAGTTAACAACATATACAGTTAAATTAATAACATAACCTATGACATCCAATTATTATGTTTAATGTGTCCCAAACATATCAATGTCCTAAATTTCGGAAGAATGAAATGTCTGCATGCTTCTTACATATAATTGCCACCCAGTGCAATACAAGACCTTAAATCTTAATCCAAAGCAACTCGGATGAGGTCCATGAGGAAAAGGTCAATATAAAGCACAAGTTGCAACTATGGGAAGGCACGAGGATCATCCACAATATGCAAAAGACTTGTGAAGGAATTAACTAGGATTTTATGGTGTTATATTGTTATAACTTAAAGGAACGCTAAGCCAATTTTGAGAGCAAAATTGATTACCATTGATTCCTTCAAATAAAGCAACAATTGTCATAATGCTATACTCTACCATTGATTACTATGGAAACCTCATCGAAGATTTGCAGTGTGAAGTACGCCCTAGCCTAGTTGTTCGGTCAGGTAATGGGCACTTCATCTAATGAGGGTTCAAAAGCCACCCTCCAATCCCCTTTCCCCTAGGGGAGTTGATGCCAATACGCTCTAGTCCTTTGATTTTGTAGCGATGCTGCCTTCTTGTGGGTATCAACGGATACTGCATATGGTCAAGATGGGTCTTGCTTCTATCAGGAATTTCTTAATGTGTCTCTTTGTCTATCATGCTTGCGGCCACGTGTCTTCTTATACCTTTGTTGAGATAACCCCCATGTCGTCCCCATGTACTACTTTCTCTTTCCTCAATCACGAGCATCCAATTTTCCCAAGCTAACATACTAACCCGGGATTGATAATAAGAAATCGGTCAGGAAACCCTTCTGGCATTGTTTGGAACAGGAAAAGTTGGGAACCCTATTGAATTTGAGGAACAGTCACTAATACATATTATGCAAGATGTCGCTGCTTTTTATTACATTTAAGAGAAGAAACTACCCGAAACTCCAAAGCTATTACACTTTGTGTTAATATACGTATCATATGATTCATTATACATAGACACAATACATATAAATGAGATAGCAAGGAAAATTCGAATCAAATAACCTTAATGATGAAGGAGTAACACGAAACAAATGGAAGATTAAATATATGGATTCATAGTGGGAGATTTACCAAACTGAGAGTATTGTCGCATGATGGGGAATTGGGGGCAGACCCACGATGCGAAACATCATCATCGGCGGCGGATGTAATTGATACAGGAGACAATAATAGGAGAATGCCGAATGTGATGGCGATTTTTGCAAGATGGCGGAGGAGAAGGGGCCGAGAGGACGCCATCGCCATGGGCATTGCCACTGCTATTGCCTGCCTGCCTGCCAATCAATCTTCTCCTTGCCCTTCTTTTCCACCACAAACAAACCCTATCAACAGATTTAGATAATTTAATTCAGCAACTATGCACATCATAGAACAAATTAAATTCCAAGAAAATAAGAAGAAATCTTTGATGGGAAAGAACATGCCAGAAAATCGCGTCGGAACGTAATTAGAAAATTAGAAGCATTCCGCTCGGTTTCCCTCTCTAACCCCCTTTCGTCGTGAGGTTTTCCGAAAAACTCGCTCGCGTGCCCGTGGAGCCTGTGGCAGGTAAAACCAAAAAAAATGGGGGCCCTCTTGATTGGGTGCCTTTTTCCTTCCTTTTTTACCTTTGCCTAAAATAATCCAAAATGATTATTTTTTTCGGAAAATGATTTTCACACTCCCCTTTTAGCCATTGACACTCCCTCTTTGTCTTTTACTCAATGTGAAATTACTACATTGCCCCTCACATGAAAAAAGTGACTCAAGATGTAAGGGTAATGTAGTAATTTCACATGAGTAAAAGACAAAAATGGAGTGTCAATAGATAAAAGGGGAGTGTGAAAATCATTCCCCTTTTTTTTTCCCTTATTCAAAAGATTTCCAAATTATTCCCAACCAAGATTTAAAAAGAATATTTTTTAGGAAAAAAACGAAGCTGCTCTCGCCCCTCTCTTAAAAAAACCTTGAAAACAGATCAAGTGTTTTGATCGGGGGCGGCTCTGCCGCCCAGCCCCCTCCCCCTGTTTTCTTCCTTTTCTCTTGCTAATAAACCTCAGAGGCAACCTCCACAGCCACTGGTTCTCGTTTTTCATGGGCGTGGGCTTGCATGTCCTCCGTTCCCCTTGGCTGCCGTTCTTCCCCGCCACTGTCGGTCGCCGTCTCCAGGTCTGCCGGATCTTAAGTCGATCATCCATGGGCATCGTGTGGTTGCTCTATGGTTGCATGTTCCTCTAGAGGCCGTTCTTGTTCCCGTTTGTTGGTTGGAAATCGGCACAACACTTCTGTTTAAGGGATTCCGATATCATACACTCAGCAGCATATTCTCCGGCCCGTACCTCTACCGTGTCTGGGTGTTCAGATCGGTAGGCTTTGAATCTACCACATTCAACAATAGATCCTCCGGCCTGTACCCCTACCGGCCTTTCTTTTGTATGCATGCATCCCGTTGGTTTCAAATTGGGTTTGTCTCCGGCGTTCTCCTGCCGGCCTTTTCATGGATTTTCATAAATGGTTTTTATTAATGATTTTCCAAACTGGTTTTTAAAAAATGGATGCATGCATCCGGTTTTCCCGTTTTAATCCGTTTTCTGCAGGTTTGAGCAATGGACGGAAGTAAGGTTACTATTGTGTTTATTCGAGCAGAGGATGGGATTAAGATTAATGCTGTGTTTGTTGGCTGGATTTATGTACCCTGTTGTTATGTTGCTATGGTCTGTCTTTTGGTTGGTGGTGCGGCAGTTGTTGTTATTAGTGGTGTTCTCTGTGGTGGTTGTTTTAGTTTATCTTGTGCATCATTTAACTCCTACTGTATCGGCATTGCTCAGTGATTTAATAAAATTTTCTCTCTATTCTCTAAAAAAAATAATAATAATTCCAAATTTGTTAGCAATTTGCATTTATTTTTTTATGAATTATTAATTCATCCAGAGGATCTAATAAGTAAAAAATTATGATCAAAATTTTAAAAAAAATCACTAAAGATAAAAATTATTTTTGTCTTTATTCACAAAATTTTAAATTTGATTCATAATTTTTTACTTTTTAAATTTCTCTCATTGAGATGAAGCAATAATTCGGAAAAAAAATGCAAAACTAACAGAGGATCCCTTAATCTCCTGGATGGGGGGTTTTTCATGGTGGGATGAACATCCGGTAGAATAGCACACTTGTACCCGTTCGATAAACAGGTCATCAACAAAAGAAAGTTCACAATGTGTTTTTTTCCGCTTCAGTGCATTAAACGGAAACTATACTAGTTACATCTATACCTACTTATACTGATCAATCACTTTTTAATGAAACTGGCTAATTTATGAAGAAGGAAATAGTAATACTCATCAATTAAAAATGAAAAATGAAAAAACAGTTTAATTAAGAGCAAAAAAAAAATGACACACCCACTGTGACCCACATTTACATCCCTCAAGTTACTTAACCTTTAAATTTCATATATATCTATACCCACCTACATTACTCAATCTCTTTCAAATGAAACTAGCTAATTGATTGAGAAGAAAATTATAATAGTACTCATTAATTAGGAATGCAAAAATAATTTATTTAAGAGAAAATAAAATGATGCAAGTGTTTACTTAACCTTTAAATTCTTCGCCACTTGTATAGCATGCATTCTCTGTAATCATTTTCCTTTAAACACCTATGAGAAAATCAAACACATAACAGTGTGTGAGAGAGAGTGTGTCTCTGGGAATTACACAAAAACAATATAAAATCATCTTAACATGGGTGTGAATTCATTTTTATCCTTTTCGGCTTCATGTAAATAGCATATTGGCATATCCAAGTGATGAGAAATGTAGACACACAAATTTGGCATGTCATTTGGCTTTCTCATGTATGGAGGCTAAATTGGATCCAAGCCAGTTTCGACCCCAATCATGTTTACCATAAAACATGGTTGATCATGCCTTAGTGTACACTAAAGCAAGCATCCTTTAAATAGCATGGGTGTATGTAAAACATGCACCTTGAACGCGCATTTCTCCTTGCATATTACCGTAACCTTTGAGCTTTAACTCCGTAAGAACTTAATATCACACCCTATTTCACCTTCTTTCTTTTTTTTATCGGTACACCCTATTGCACTTGTCACCCCCTAAGGGCATCCACAGTGGACTCCCTAAAAATTGCTCCTAAATTGTATCATAAGGTGTACACATAAGCATAATTGGGGTCCACTTTTCACTCCTAGAGCTTGCTAAATTTAGAGAGGATGTGTGCACTCAATGGGCTAGCAAGATTATGTTAGTGTTGTTGGCATTTTCCAGATTCTGACAAACCATTGGAGTCTGTGCTTTTATCTTTTTCCGGTTTGGGAGGTAGTTGAATTGATTGAGTCTAGATGCTCCGCCCGAGGGATCAAGAATTGTTAAAAAGCCGTTGCCATAAAGAACGCTTGGATTTTGATAACAAGAGGTTTAATGCATTTCATGTTCAAGTTTTTCCATGCATCATATTAGTTAATTTGATTATAGGTCTCATGGACAAATATTGTTTTCTATGACATTGGATTTCTTGTCTTGTCTTTGGGTTTAAAAGAGAAAAATTTGCTAAGGCATGAAACATTTTAAAAAGGGATTCTGAGCGCAACGCTCATTTAGCGCTACTGGCGCTTATCTAACACTTCAGGTTTCTTTGTTTATAACACATTCAGAGCGTAGTGCTTGATGAGCGCTTGTCGTGGCGCTCGTACTGCTATCAAGCGCCACGCGATTTTGCCTTGCATATTCCGTTGCGCTAGATAGCGCTTGTTGGCTATTTTGCAAGCGCAGTACAAGCGCAATGCGATTTTCATGAATATGTGGCGTTTTCTCATTGGCCCTCTTTAGGGCTTCAACCTTGGCACTATATAAATATATATTTCATTCTTCTAGGTCAGATTTTGAGAGCATTAGCCCACCTTAGAGAGATAAACACTTTTCCTTCATTTGTTCATGGGGTTCTATGCTTTAGAGATGATTTCTACTTTGATTTGCTCATCTTTTATTCATTCTAGTGCTATACTCTGATATCTATGTATATGCACTAGTTTGATTCCTGCCAAAATTGTCATTGCATCATCAAGAAACATTCTTTTCTCATGTTCATGTGTTTAGATGCATTTTGTATGATTTAAGCTTAGTGTTTGATCATCTTTCTTGTCAATCTAGTGCAATACTTTTGTTCACCATGTATTTGCTCTAGATTGATTATTTTCATCTAAAAATCAAGTCTTTTATCTTTTATGGGTTCTTGATGCATTATATTATTTAAACCTTGTGTTTGATCATTTATTTGGTCAATCTAGATTAATCTTCTAATACTCAATGGATTACATCTAGTTTGATTATTTTTCACAAAAATCTTCATTCATCATCATGTCATTCATCTCATGGTTGATTGCCTTGGTCCTACTTGAGCCAGTTGGACCGGTGCCGAGTTGACTCAGAGATCAAGACGGTTGTGCTTGTGGAGTCCATGGAATCAAAGAGGGGTACGGGGTACTACATCAAGAATTGGAGCTAGGTGTCACAAGGAGCTTGTTGGGTAATTCCTAGTCTTGTTAATTCTTGTAAATCTTTTGATTTATGGAATGCATAAGTAGGATTAGGCCGTGGTTTTATGCTTAGGGTGTTTAGACCCTAAGTAGTTTCCACGTATATCGTTTGTCTTGTCTCTTTACCGTTTAATTGCTTTTTACTTCG
>JAXBDA010001796.1:23725-49847 GCA_036023075.1 Gaultheria prostrata | reverse complement strand
CAAGTCAAAATTCTCTCTCTCTCTCTCTCTCTCTCTCTCCCCCCGTGATATATTGTGTAATTAAAAAAAATTAATTTTCATGGTTTCACTTTCACCTATCAATTAAAAAATCAAAATTTTCATTTTTATTACTCAAAAATTCATTTTTTATTTTTTCTCATTTTTTGAAATAAAATAAAATTTATTTTATAAAAATTTATTTTTTACTTATTTTTCTTATTCAAAATTAAATTTACTTTTCTTATACAAAGTGTTATTTTTATTTTTCCTCATTCTTTTCATTATTATACCATGTCGTGCCCGTGCCACTTCCATTTCCTGTCATGCCCTTCACACTTCCGTGTCGTGCCAGTGCCGCTTTTGTTTCGTGCCCGTGTTGTGCTCTTGAGTCTTGACACTGCCGTGCCGTGCCGTGCCAAGCCAAACTAAGACCGTGCCGTGCCCCGTGCCGCTTTCGTTTCGTGCTCGTGCCGTGTTTTTGACACTACCGTGCCGTGCCGTGCCAGACTAAGACCGTGCCGTGCCCGTGTCGTGCCACACTAGGCCAACTATCGTGTCGTGCCCGTGTCGTGCCTCGCTTACACTGTGTCGTGCCGTGTCGTGCCAAGCCAACTATCGTGCCGTGCCCGTGTCGTGCCCACCAATTTCCGTGCCCCGTGCCCCGTGCCCGTGCCCGTGCCCCGTGCCCGTGCCGTGCCAACTTTTTTACCGTGCCCGTGCCGGAGTTTTTCGTGTCGTGCCGTGCCGTGCCGGCAAGGCCCATTTGACACCTCTACTTGTATGTATGGATATTGGTATATTGTTTTCTGTTCTTCACAATGTATAACACTACAAAAAGTGACTTATGGGTAAGAGAATATCCGTTGTTTCTAAGTGGAAAAAGGTACATTCTGCAATTTTTCATGGTGGAAATTTGTGTGGGCTGGCTCTAACATGAATTTGTTGGAAGCTAAAGGATTAACACAGCGAAACAGACAACGCCATGCTTATTTGTTCCTCTTTCGATGCACCTTGTGATAACCATCAATCTGTATCAACTTCACTACATGGGGTGGGATTGGCAAAGCAATGAGATACATAGAACTGAGCCACGTACATGTAACGATACATGCTTGACCATTCGGCTATGACCATGAATACTTTACCTAAGACTCGTTATCAGGCACGTATCATGTGTGTGCCGAAATTTTGAGAACCAAAATATACTTGTCTAAATCAACTTAGTTTGTCGAACTCCTTCCCCTGAACTTGTTTCTTCAGTTTGAAGTCCTTATTTTTCAATAGTTTGTCAATGCGGGGCTTGACAAAACACTATTAGTATTGTCTTGATGGTTACCATTTTACAATGGAAACGATTTTCGTGGCCATCTCTTTGAACCTCGACTTTTCTCTTTCTGCAACAACTCGGATTGCGAATATAGGAATCGTTATCATCTAGTTTGGCCTTTCACGGATGTTACACAATTCTTCATTCTTGAATTGTTGTACATATGATTATTGAGTATTCTTTTTTCACCATACAATTATCTCATCCACTAGTTGAAGAGGTGATTGGCAATAGAAGAAGAATTCACCATTGGCAACTGGGTAAAGGTGATAAGATCTGCAAATTTTTGGCCACCGGAAGTTTTTTTTTTTTTAACACGAAAAGATAGGAGTATTATTAAGTTGAACAGAGTTATTTGGTGTTTATTTATTGGTAAGTTTTCTTATTTTGTTGTAGGGATCCAATCTTATTACGCAGTGAAAGAATAAGACAGATTTGTCAAACCAAGGAAATTCCCATTATTGGATTTAGAAGGATCGAATTTTGTAACTTGGACAATAGCTACTCATTTCTTTTCCTTGTTTTTTTTTTTTTTTTGGCTAAGCAAAGAATTTATTAATATTTGAAAACGAATTACAAAAATTAAAGGGACCCAAGACAAAAACGACAAGGGCCCAAAGGGGAAAAACAAGAACGAAGAGGGAGGTAAGATACCACCCAAAACCTTAACCAAGCACCAGAAATAAAACACTCCTAAGACATCCGAAAAACAAAGGCATAACATAGAGCAACCTAAGCGCTTCTGACCTAAAGCCACCCAAAAGCAAGCACAGCTAGACGCAAATGACAACCACCAAAAAAGCCAAAACCCCCAAACACCGAAACCTTCAACGAACAAGAAATGGGGATAGCACTAGAGAGCACCCAACAGCTAAGCGAACGGCAACTCAGACCTCCATAGAAATGGAGGCAACTCCCTCCAACATGTCAAGAACTTTAATTTCCACTTTTATTTCCTAAACTGTAATTGCGACTCCCTTCCATGGAATTTAACTCAAATGCGAACACTCCTCTTCATATTCTCCCGGGCTTCCTTGATTAAGATTAAATTCCTCTTTCGACTATCGCTACTACCCTCATCACCATTGTTCCTTCTCATATTGTCTTCTGAATTGATAGAGTCAGAATGATCCCTTCCTTCGGCTATCTCCTCTTGGATTGAATGATTGGGTTTGTCCTTCTTGGTCTTGTGGGTCTTCTTATGGCGCATGACCTCCACATACTTACAAAGAGGTTTGCTCGAGACAAGATCCCATTCATCATGATCGGAACCCCCAGTTGTCGCCTTTGCTGTCGAGTTCGAATCATCCGAAATGACATCAAGAACCTTCTCATGACTACTCATCTTCTCCGTTGGTTCAACATGGTTCTCCTGGAAAAGAGAATGAAGTAACAGAGAATCCTCCACAAATGAATCCAAACCTTGAGTGGACTTGAAGCTACAAACAAATGGATCCTCTTCTGTTTCCTTTTCTATTGGTTGGGCCTCCTTAGAAACCTGAGAGAGCTGGTTTTCATGAAGATTCAATAAATTGTTCTCTGCATGAAAATCCTTGATTCCACCTTTCTAAAAGAACCCTCCTCCTCTATTCTGACTATGTATCTCATACCATCTTCAACTTGCTCAACATTCCCTTCAATCTTTTGGGAGTGGTCAGTCACAATCAATATTCTGCCCTTTTTGTATGAACCTCCATTCAGAGTGTTCTCGTCCACCTCAATAAAATCACCCCAGCTACTACCGATATCTTTAAAGGTTTGCGAGGACCATGCACTTAGGGGCATTCCAAAGCATGAGATCCACACAAATCTCTCCTCTTTGGCTTACTTTCCATTCTGCTCTGTTGTGGCTTCGTTTTCCTTGCCTGCTGGTTCTTTCCCTTGTTTTGCGGGACAAATTTATCTTCTTGTCTCCAACTCCAACTCTTTCATCCATGAATACCGCTTAACATACGAAAAATAGTCCACGAGTGGTGCTCCGGACCACCAATAATCATACATTTTCGTGGAGTCCACCACTTAGGGTATGAACCCCACATAAATTTGTGATTTTAAAGTGGTCTGAAGCACCACATGGTAGTGCTCTGGACTACTGATGCTCGATTTCTCTGGCTTCCTCCCTAAAGTTGGAACCCAATTTAGCAAATCCGAAAACAGGATTGTGCCCTAAAAATCCTAATCCATATAATATGCTATCCTCATGCAAATTTCCCATTCCCTAGCCCATAAGTTTTGGCCAAGGTGCATTGATCGTGTCGTACCATATCAAAATTAAATTTATAAAAACTAAGAATTAACTACTACTCTAGAGAATAGTGGCTAAGTCCGAGTATCGATCCACGGAGACAATTTGGCCAAATTACGTTAGCTTCGATTAATTTCTAATTTAATTCGGTGAAAAAAGCAATTGATTTGAGTGATTGATTTTGGAAACTTAGAGATTTTTTGGAAACAAGAAAGGAAATTTGAGAGAAACTAGTGAGAAAGAAATCTAGGATTTCGAATCCACCCCGACCACATAACTAAGTTATGCACAAGCTTGGTTTGTTTATTCGAATCACAATTTTTTAAGAAGATAATTATGTTGTTAACAGGCATGGACTATCCCATAGCACGGACCGTCTCGCTGGCACAATCCGTCTCTTTCACGGACTATCTAATGACACGATCTGTCTTACGAGCATAATCCATCTCAGTTACCAAGCACAAACGTAGAAAACCATTGCTTAATTTGGTATTTGATACAAATACACAAACCGATAGAAAGAGGTAAATTGAATTCATCTGATCATAATGAAAATATGTTCTAAATTAAACAATCGATTCAAATCAATAAACCTAACGCCTACACATACACAAAGTTACTTGGAACGGGGCTTCATCTTCCCCCTAGAAGGTGTTTGGCCGACCATGGAGGTGGGGATGAACGCTTGATTTGTTGGAGGAATTGAAGAACCCACGGATTGGCTTGATTTTCTCTCTCTAGGCTTGCCTCAAAATATTCTAGGACCCCCTAAACGTATATAGCAGTTGTCTATTTATAATAAAACCCAGAAAAAATGCGTTCAAAACCCTAATCCTAGTTGGACTCGGCTAAAATTGCCCGGGCGGCCCTGATTCCCGCCCGGGCGGAAATTCCAGACTGTAGCTCTGCGTTCCGGGCTCGCTCCTGAGTGCTTCTGTTGCGTTCCTTGTTCCCAAATTGACTTCAAAACGTACTTTTAATGGTCTGGCACCCTCCAAAGCCTACAAACACAAAAAAAATCATTATAATTCATCGCAGTTCAAAAAAAATCATTATTATTCATCAAGTAACTCCATGGACGGACTATTAAAGTATGAATTAGAAGGTTAAACGGTTGCTTTTCGACACCTATCATGCACCTTGGTGGAGAGCCCAAATATCCTTTTCTGGAAAATAATTCTTGGGTCCACACATATTATACAAAAAGTTTCAATAAATATCATACGAAATCCAAATTCGAAGCCTGATTGGTTGGTTGGAATTGAAGTGGCAGAATACAACAGCCAAAATTATCTTATCCTCTATGCCCTTTCATATCCAATTCAAAGAAAACCCATTTTTTGTTTCTCTCATACAGCTTCCCTCTCCATATAAATCTGCACACATCAGTGAAAAGTTACTTCAGTCACTCAGCTCTACCTTTCACTCATCCAAACAGTCCTTATAACACTGGAGATTCTTTAGAGAATTAAAGATGCCCATGGCTCTCCAGGCTGCAGCTTTGCTTCCTTCTGCTTTCTCCATTGTCAAAGAGGTTTAGTCCCTGTTTGGTTGCTAATTTCCATAGATTTGTATTTTCAATGGATAATTTAACAGTTGAATTTAGCTTGTGGGAAATTTGTTGTTACTGGTTGCAGGGGAAGTCAAGCGTATCTCTAAAGGAATCCTCTCCTTTTGGAATTTCACTTTCTGACCATGTCAAATATGATTTCAACCACTCTTCATTGAGATTCAAGGTACCAAGTTCTTACTCCATCTATTTGTTGTTATACTTGCGGAAATGCTTCAATATCCCCCTCTTGTCTGGAGACATTGGTCTATGCCGTTTGGTGGTTAATGTTATGTCATTTAGTGGTTAATGTTATGAAGAGGGACACAGCAAGAAAAGTGAGTCATAACATGTTATTACTTCTGTTGTTTTTTGTTATGTCTTCTTATGGTTAATGTTATGACATTGAGTAGTTGATGTTATGCCATTAAGTGGTTACGGCATCTGTGGTTTTTTGTTATGCGTCAATTACGCCATTTAGTAGTTAATGATATGTCATTTAACGGTTAATGTTATACGGGGGACACCATATCTCCCAGACAAGGTGGGGGATATGGAAGCAGCTCCTACTTGTTTTACACAGGAAACAGAATTAGTTATCTATGAAAATGAAATTTAGGTAAGGAAAATGATGGGGAACGAAAACAAACAAATTTAGCTTATATAATAGTACTTCTTTCTTTGTTTGTTTTTTGGGTTGCTGGGTAGTAAATTTGGCTCATTCACTGGATAAATCACTCCACATAGCCATGACCCAAGCATAGGCCTATTGTTTCTAAAAATGATACTTCATTCTAAAGCATTGCTGATAACGAAATGGGTATGGGTTGCTTACTTGCTTTTGGTTGTTGGAACTCTAACTAGGGAGAGGAAGTGGAAGAAAAGTTACATGATTATTGAAAATGACAAGAAATTTGTCTGAAAAAAAAAGAAGTAATTGTTTGAAGGTGAACTTATTTGCCAATTTTGATGCGTTCCTATGTGATTTCGTTTGAGTTCAAACCCTTTCCGGTGGCACATGTTGTTGCCTTTTATACATATCTCCTGATTTACAATGAGGAAATGATGTTACTTCCTTACTTAGTGACCGATATTTGAAATCTCATGGTTTTGGTGCATGATACAAAATTGGTTTTTGACCACAGAGGAAATCGAACCAAAGAAAGCATTCGATCGGACCTATAAGAGTGCAAGCGGTGGTAACAACTCCATCCATCAACCAGGCTACAAATGAAGGGAAGAAAACCCTGAGAAAAGGCATTGTTGTGATCACAGGTGCCTCCTCCGGATTGGGCCTAGCCACTGCCAAGGCCCTGGCAGAATCAGGCAAATGGCATGTGATTATGGGCTGCAGGGACTTCCTCAAGGCCGAAAGGGCAGCCAAAGCCGCCGGCATTGCCAAGGAGAACTACACAGTCATGCACTTGGACTTAGCCTCGCTCGACAGCGTTAGGCAGTTTGTTGATAACTTTAAGCGATCGGGGAGGCCCCTTGATGTCCTGGTTTGCAATGCAGCAGTCTATTTACCCACTGCCAAGGAGCCTACTTTTACTGCTGAAGGTTTTGAGCTTAGTGTTGGAACTAATCATTTAGGACACTTCCTTTTGGCACGATTGATGCTCGATGATTTGAAGCAGTCAGATTTCCCATCAAAGAGACTCATTATCGTCGGCTCAATTACAGGTACTACAGACATATGTCTTTAAACAGACCTGTTAATTATGGTTCAATTGGTCATAGCTAAATCCTGTTTCTTTAAACTGCATTTCTTTCTTATTGATTTTATTTAAGTTTGCCCTACCGTGTTTGTTGCTGCTTCTGCTAATCGTAGATTACCTAACACTGTCTTAAATAAGCCAACAGAAAATTGATTGTACTGAAGTTGTTGGATTGTCGATCTTTCTAGGTTTTGTCGTCGACCGAATTGGTTAGTTCTAAGAAGTACAGATACGGACACGGACACAACACGACATGGATACGTGATTTTCCCACACACACTCTCATATATTCCATATTAAATTCAAGTATTAACTAACAAAATACATTCAAATATAAAAAGGCATTCAAAATCTAAGCAAAGCATTTATGGCAATTTTCACTTCATAGTATTTTAAGATGAGAAGTACACCATTTAGCATCATAAACAAAAAGATTTCGAGTTATTGACGTGCGATCTCTCTCTCCTATGTCTCTCTCAGTCTCTCTGCCATGGCTCTCTGTCTCTCTCTCTCCCCCCATCGAGATTTGTTTGGGGCTGATTTGGGTTTAACGTTGAAGGGGAGAAAAAGAATTTTTTTGTTTGTGTGATATGTGTTATTACACATTTTACCCCTTACATATTGGGTATTGCTTTATTATTCTATTTAGATTTAAAAATTACGGTTTTTAACCCATTTCATGTTTTAAAATTTGTATTTTGACCCGTAATGTGTCCCAAAACGTATCCGAGAGTGACCGAGCGTATCGGAAAACGTGTCCGACTCAGAAAAAAAATAAAGAAATATTTGGACACCTATTTTAACGTATTGGACACGTATCAGGAACATATCCGAGCGTAGGCGTGTCCGATACGTCTAGGGTACGGATTCGTGCACCCAGGAGGGTGTCCGTGCTTCTTAGGGTTAGTTCCCAATTCCATAAATGGGTAGTTCAAATGGCACTCAAACGTTTTGCATTCTTTATGGGATACTTGTAATAGAACATATGGATCTCCAATTAAAAGCCATCTCGGGTGTAAAATAAGCTTCCTAGAAGCTGCGACAAACACCATCTAAGTTAATGGCTAATGAACGATTTTCATATCAAGGTTGGTTTACTAAATCTGGTGTTATTCTTGCGATCCTGCTGCATATGATAGGTAACACAAATACCCTGGCTGGAAATGTGCCCCCAAAGGCAAACCTTGGGGACTTGAGAGGGCTAGCTGGGGGGTTGAATGGACTAAACAGCTCAGCCATGATCGATGGTGGAGAGTTTGATGGAGCCAAGGCATACAAAGACAGCAAGGTCTGCAACATGCTGACCATGCAAGAATTCCATCGGCGTTACCATGAGGAAACTGGGATCACATTCGCTTCCCT
The DNA here is from genome assembly GCA_036023075.1 of Gaultheria prostrata. Classification (NCBI taxonomy): domain Eukaryota; kingdom Viridiplantae; phylum Streptophyta; class Magnoliopsida; order Ericales; family Ericaceae; genus Gaultheria; species Gaultheria prostrata. The sequence continues at coordinate 41,646 of JAXBDA010001796.1, read as the reverse complement.
TTACCCAGGTTGCATTGCCACAACTGGCTTGTTTAGGGAACATATCCCCTTGTTCCGGCTCCTCTTCCCTCCATTTCAGAAGTACATCACCAAGGGCTATGTATCTGAAGAGGAAGCGGGCAGTCGACTTGCACAGGTAAAACATTGTTGTTTGATATATCTTTTATTTGCGTCTTGCTAACGGGCGCACCATTGCGCCCGTTAAGGGTACAAAAAAGTATATTTATTGGGTCCCACTTGTACTATAAAATACACTTTTAAGGTACGAATGAGACTCACAAATGTACCTTTTTGTACCCTTAACGGGTGCAACATTGCACCCGTTAGCATTTGAGTATTTAGCTTTTGTTTGTCGTGTTTGGAAACAGAAGCGATGGAAAATTCTAAAACACTTCTCCTTTCCGTAATGCTTCCAGTTCTGTGCAAAAACAGCTTTCAGAATTCGGTAATTTATTTTGGTGTTTTATAGAAAGTGGGTGTTTCTAGAAAACAGTCTGTGAACAGTTTCGGAAGCATTTCACCATAGCAGTATTCTTTGTTCCTTCTAAAACGAAGAAAACACAATGAAACCATGCCAAAATAAATTTGAGGAGTTGATTACTGATTCAGGTTGTGAGCGAACCAAGCTTGACAAAGTCAGGCGTCTACTGGAGCTGGAACAAGAACTCTGCTTCCTTTGAGAACCAGTTGTCCCAAGAAGCAAGCGACGAGGCAAAAGCTCGTAAAATATGGGAGCTTAGTGAGAAACTTGTTGGTTTGGCATAAATGAGAGCTTAGGATTGGGATTCTTCAAACCAGATAACTGTGGATGGAGAAAATAATGTCAGGATGTGTTGTGAGTGTAGAATTAGGCTATAGGCGTCGTTTTGTTGTAAGAAATTTTCCCCAATGTGATAATATGAACTCTCAGTCTGTGCACAATAAAATCACTCAGTATTTTCAAGCTAAATCATATTTGACCTTTTGCATTCTGTACCAATTTCTTGCAGCTGAAATAGAACTTTAGAGGAACAAAATTTTAAACATTGGTTCTCTCGTATATATGCAAAATGTTTCGAGTCTTCATACACAAAGTGGCATGCATACATTTACTTTACATCCTATCAACTAAAGCTCGTAGCCAGGTAAGCTAGCCTCAGATGGTTTGGTCATGTCCAGAAAGAGATGAGCCATTCCTCCAATGCCTTCAAACAGCGAAAAGGGGCTATCACCTCCGTGCATTACCCCCTCTGATATAAGCCTTTGAGATTTGTCATGCAGAAAGCAAGCAAAAGCTTTGGCCCTGTATAAGAACTCTGCCTTACCAGTTAATCGGTATAGCGCAAGAAACACATACGTGTTTCCACTAACGCCATGACAAAGCCCAACTCGTTTAAGCAATCCCCGGTCCCATACCACCTCCCCTGCATCTATGGCTGCCTTGAGGAACTCCTCATCTCCAAAAACCTGAAAATGTTGAAATCATAATTATGAGCAGAATACTAGAATAGGTGAGTTCTCAAGAATATTGTTTTCCCTGATATGGTAGTACAATACAGATCAACAAGGGCCCAATGAACGTTAAAAATAACAGCCCTTACGCTCTTTACCTCAGCTGCTTTGACAAGAGTAAGAGCAACCCCAGAAGCACCATGGCACCAATGCACAAGATGGTCTGATTCACTTCCTTGACTTGAGGGATAGTTTCTGCTGGGGAAACGGTTTTTTATCATATATCGTAGGGTACCCTTAACATCCTCCACCTCATCCGGCTTCAGCTCCATATCCATCAAAACATGCATTATCCCAGCTAATCCATGAGCAGCGCCCCAGTACTTATTCCCATGCCATTCATACATCAACGGGCATCTTCCCTTGTTTGCCAATCTTCTACCAGAGTTGATAATTTCATCCACAACAGGCCTCTGCGAAAAGAAATTACAAAAAATGAATGGACCATCTGATTCCAGACAAAGGGAGCCTCAAAGACATCGAAGTTATCAAAAGGTTTAACTGTGCGGTTAGGAGATATTGTATCTCTTCCAATGTTCTTATTTAAGAATGAGCATGCCCACAAGTACCCTGCTCTCCCATATAGCAATTCATTTGGAAGATCTTTAGGAAGTTTAATCTGCACCCGAAAGCCAAAAAATGGAATCAAGGAAAAAAACAAGCATTAGTGCATGAAGCAAATGCAGGAAACTAATGCCTACAGTATTTCAACAGACATCAAATGCCGAAGGAAACAAAAATGAACTGGACTTATGAATACATAGTCGTTACCTCTTTAAATTTGGTCAAATACTGCTCGCAGAGCCGTTCATCACCACTGTGCTTTGCCACAACAGCACCAAGAGCACAAACACCACCCCGCCCGCAGATGAGCGTCACCTGCCTGCCATTGAACAAATCACATAAACCAACCTATTTAAGCCATACCACCCTTTACAATTGATGGTCTACAACAACTAAGCCAGCACACAATATCATCAATTTTAAGCAATAATGAATATAACATGGTATCCAACCTGCAAACGAGTGCATTGACAACTGATCAACCCCAACAAATAAGATGGCCAACCAAGTTAGCGAAGTAGTGTGTTCCTAATTATTTGTTTTGAGCATTTCAGCCAATATTCACATACCTAACCATCATGTAGTTTAGTAAGTAAACATTTCCATTACGGTGCGCAGTTCTAATCAATTTTAGTTGCTCTGAAATTTGAATGAACATCCTAGCTGATTCTGTTTGTCCACTTAATCAACTCTAAACTGTCACTGATGCAAAACGTTTTCGCTCTTAAGAATTTTCTCACTTGAATCGCCATTCCCTCTCTGATTGTTACACCTTTATAACATCAAAAGTGGGAGCAACTCTGTGCAAGATTCATTGCACTCACTAGTCTCTCTGCATGTATTAATCTACCGCAATCGGTTGCTTTTGAATTTCATCACATAGCTGTGATTCGGGTCCAAACATGAAAGATGCCATGACGCACATGGTTGACGGTCCAACAAATTTGAGCTATCTAAGCTACCACCTCTAACAAGAAACAATAGACACAATCATGTGTGCACTTATATACGCAAATATATCTGAGAAGGATGTATAAACACATAGATGGAGAAAATCACCTGGAATCGCGAGATGCAATGTCACAGGCCTTAACAATCTCAGAACAAAGGTAAAGATCATCCCTGTTGTTAGTAATTTGATAAGCTTTGAAGAGCAGGTAAGCAGTCCCAAGAGCCCCAGTATAGAGAGTATAGTCTTGCACGCGTCTCCCACTACGCCCCCACGTCTCCTTCACAACCTAAAAGGCAAAACCCAGTACATAAACACAAACCCTTGGTGGGCAGTTCCCTTTGGCAAATTAGCAACAGCAAAATGGACAACAGATAGCTCAGACCAAATCAGGGTAAATGGGTACAAGTCTATTGGAATGTCAGGGCATATCCGGCCGTTACTCACATCTTTGACTCAACATATAAATTTGAGGTTGGGTTGTGATAGTGTATTTCGCTTTCGTTATACTGGGGTATGCCCCTTTGAGGATGTATGTGTTTGCGCCTTATAAATGAACAAGTACTTATCAAAAAAAAAAACATGAATTTGAGGTAAAAACATCCCATGTCCTTCTCCAACCCTTAACTCAAATTCATATGGAATGGAGTATACTCTTACAGAAGCCTATGGCACACACTTGACAAAAATTCAGTTACCAGAAAATACGCAACTAACACCAAAGAAATGCATAATTAATACCATTCAAATGACTATTTTGGGGTGTTCACGAGTTCCCACAAACTTCTAGTAGGATTCTGTTCCGATCAAGCATTTATTGGAATCATTATATCTACATTTAACTATGCCCCCGGATCACATCTTTGGAATAAAATCCAGTTAACCTAGCAAAAAAATACATAACTAATGCCAAAACAATGCACTTCACCTGCATAACTAACCAAAAGAATGCGTACCATATGCCAAAAAATCGTAGCATACACAGAATACAAGCATAACATTTCGTTCCAAATCAAGTCAGACTCTTTACTATGCCCCCGGATGCCACAACCTAACCAGGCAAGTTGAACCAGAACAGTCAGCGAGGCGCAAATTAGACCAAATTAAGTTTCACAAACCCCAACAAATATAAATTTGAGCTAAAAACACTGCAAATCCTTCAACCCTCAACTCAACCTCAAATCGAATTTATTTTTTACTCAGTTTCGTTCCAAATCAAGACAGACTCTTTCCTCAACCATAATCTCCTAAGGCTGCTTTCTGAGTTCTAAATTCAGCACACTGTCATTATAAGTTACTGATACTCAAATTTCTGCTTAAATCAAAAGAATCCAAAATAGAAGTGCTCGGTATGCATTGAAATGTTTACCCAAATTAAGCAAAATTTCGAGTAAAGAGTTGGAGATGGTCATTTAACTGTTTCTTTAACGTCAAGAGCAGCTCGTTTGAGTCTGTCGGCGACTGAGTTGTAGGGAAGAGAGAGAAGCCTCGTGAGCGAATCTCCACTTCTTTCGGTGGCTGATTGTTCTGCTGGTGTTTCTGGGACGAAGTCGGGCAATTCGTTGGGGAAGAAACGGTCTGCCATCTCTCTCCCTCTCTCTCAAGACGTCTCTGGTTCTTTCTCTTGCCTGTGATCGAGCTATTTCGAGAAAGCTTTTAGAAAGAAAGAAGCCTTTCGGTCGATTCTGAGAATTGCAGGTGTCTATCAGTCTATGTATGGATTTTTTGCCCAATTATAGTACCATTTTTCCTTTTAATTTACCAAAATATACCATTTTCCAAACTAATTTTAAAAATATACCACGCCGCAAAGGTGAAATGCGGCATTGCAGCTGGCAACACCATTCGCGCCACGTAGTATTAGATAAGAGCAGTAGTACTCCTGTCTGGCCGTGGTTCCAAGGGTAATTGGAGCATTAGATTTGCTGACGTCATGATTTTCTACGAGTAATAACTTAATAGACAAGGGAATGCAAGTGGTGGCTAGCTCATGCAGTAGAGTTCTTGGATGCCCCACACTGCATCCTGGGATCGAGTCTCATTCCCCACTCCCCATGTAAAAAAAAAAAAAAAAAGGTGACAATTGTTTCAAAAGTTGGGGAGGTCTTTGACATTTCATAAACTTCCTTCTTTTTTTTTTTTTTTTTTATATCGGTAAGTAAATCCGAACTGCCTTGCTTACTTTAAGGTTTGCTTTTTGATTATTAGGAGTTGAACTCAAGTTGTTTAGAGCTCGGGCAAGATAAAATGGGGATTTTGATGAAAGGAAACTAAGGATCCATCTCGCATTCTTATCTGCCAGTCACACACACACACACACATATATATATATATATATATATAGAAAACTTTACATTTATTAGTTTTGCGTTGATTTTGTAAATTATTGATTCATCTGAATGAGAGAAATCTTAAACGTATAATCAAAATTTAAAAAAATTCAATAAAGAAAAAATTAATCCAAATTTTTGTGGCTTATTGGAGTATTTTTTGTATACGGGTATCAAGTTTGAGTGTGAATCTAGGTATCGAAGACCTCAAGATGAAAGATACAGAGTACACAGATATGGATCAAAATTTGGACACAGGTACGGGAATATGTCAAATAATATTTTTAAAATTATTTTTCAGATATTCTTAATTTCAATATGTTAAATAACGTACCTTTTTAATGTATTTTAATTTTTTAAAAATTTAATATATACTAATAATGGATATGCAGTGTATTAAAAATACATAAGTACTTGAAGGGGTGCCCAACGAGTCAATCGATCCGTTCAATCCGCCCAAACCGACCAAACCAAACTGTTCATGAACCGACCTGAGATATGTTACGGATGGATGCGGATCGTAATATTCTTGTTTTGGCGGATTCAGTTCGGGTTCGATCCATCCAGTCCGTAACCGAAGCAACCTAACCGTACCTCACTCACAGACGAGTGCAAATGGAGAATACGATAATCCGCGACAAGCGGATAGGTATGGGAACGACCCAATCCGTCCAAAACCGTTCCACGGACAAGCCTAAACTACTTTTGTTTTGATAATAAAAAGCCCATAAAGATAAGGTTATGAAATCCACTTATATTTGCCCAAATATGCAAATGGCTCAAAGAAAACTAAATAGGGCCATTGAAACATGTTAGGCATGTATCCCAATTTAATAGGGAAGCCCAACTTATTAGGGTTATAACCAGCAGCACAATTTAATAGAGAAGCCCAACCAACTAGACTAAATATGCAACGAAAGCAAAAGCCGAATCCCCTGGAGAATGATGAGTTTGGCGATATGTGAGAGGATTGAAACCTCGATGTTCTTTTTGAGTAAGAGTGGTCAAAAAAAAATTTTTTAGCTCATACAAACTTAAAACTCAAGGGTAAATTGCATCGCAAACGGTATGAAATCATTGGGTGTCCTGACTAGCTAGAACTTATTACTCTCAAAGAACACATAATGAAGTTGAACCTCAATGGGTGGATCCACTAAATATCTTGATTTTTTGGTTAGATGGTGAGGAGTTGGTCGGGCCAGCTTTCGCATACTTCAACTAATCTCCTCCCCGGTCCGATCAATAACAAGTCATCCACGCTAGGAGTAAGGGATTCGCAAGAAATTACTTTTTGCGGATTGACACCAAGAATCGAATCATGTCAATTATGTGGGAAACAAATTCACCAACCAACCTGATTAATTTATGGACCTTATTCTCACAATTATACTACATTCACAAATCACAATCCCATACTTCCCTAAGTAGGAGTATAACATCTTCTCTATCTTCTGTATCTTCTTTTTGCCTATCTGCAATGTGGAGAAACCTGCCATTTGTTCTGATGCCAGCCACATGAACTGAAAATCTAAGTTAGGTAGCTGAATTTTTTTCCCCCTTAAATTGTTTGGCCACTTTCTTTGGTTATATGAGGGGTATGGCCTATGATGGTTGCCCTTGATAGTAAATGTGGTGGTAGAGGTCAACCTACTTTCCTCCATCCTCTTCTTTATTTAGGGTACTGACTTGATTTGCCTAGAAAATGGGCCACAATGCCTTTGCCCAAGAACCACAAAACGATGTACTCCATCCGTCCCATTTTGTTTACTCACTACGATTATACGTGTCTTTTTTGAACTCTTGTAGTTTTCAATCTATAATGTATTTTATACGCAATATGGATCTTATTTGATATATCTCAATTAGTTCTATTAGACAAAATTTTAAAAAACTTTAAAAACATTATAAAGAAAAAGATATAAACGTTTGAAAATGGCACAGATATTCGTATTGAGCAAACAAAATGGGACAAAGGGAGTACTACTTAGCTGAAATAGTCCCAGACTCCCTCTTTAAAGCCTCTTCAACAAGGAACTGTACAATACTACAATTAGCTTTCTACCATAAGCATGCATATGCACCACCACCAAAAGCAAATACAAATACAATGTACTGATTGATATGCCTAAAGAACATGGATGGACCACCCCAAACTTTTCTCCAAAATAAAACCCCTTATTTCATTAATAATGTTACGATAATTGTTAGATTGAACAGTTTGTCCTGTTGCGAAAAAGTATCCGAACAATAGCGAATTCCAGAATATAATTCTATTGATGATATTATCAAAATACAATAACTTGCGCAGAAACGAAATAGCATATTACAAAGAATTGAAATAACATGAACAAACTATTGACGAACAAACCGAATATGAAAACGAGACAGAGTCTTGTGTAAACACAATCTCCTTAAAGAAGATTCGCCGCTTATCGTGGGTGTTGTAGGCCTTGCTAGTGTCTTCCTCTCAGGATAAAACGGTCGAAACCACTTACGCCGGAACACCTCCGATGAAATGCCTTGGCGAACGAACTTGCGTCTGCCCCTCTCTCTCTCTCAAAAAAAAAAAAAAAAGAGTGAAAAACAGTTTATAAGTGTATCACACGAATTTCTGGTGTGTTGAACAAATAAGGGATGCTGGTTATATAGCCTCAACCAGCCAGCAACTTCAAAGCTTGTAACGGACGGATTGATAATGGACCAGAATGATTGCTGCCATAAATCAATATCCTGAGACCAATCTAATTATTTTGCATCAATAGCGAAGATGGAGAGTTACAAAATAAACAGAAATAGTACCCAAAAATTACCCGGAAAGTGAAAATAAGGAGAAAATTTTGGGTACGGGGAGGGTACCACGTGGTACCCTCTCGGCACATCCGGGCCGTCCAACAATGCAATGGACGGTCCGGATTGAAAGTGCCGTCCGGATTTAAAAAAAATTAGAAAAGAAAATAAAAAGTGTGTTTCAATCTGAGCCGTCCGATGTATTTTTGGACGGCTCGGATGCGCCGAAGGGGCACCACGTCACACATACCCTATTTTCACCCAAAATTTTCTCGAAAATAAGTGGCTCAGATTTAGCCTCAAGTGAACCTGAGCCACTCATTCTCACCTGGTAATTTCGACTTATCATTTCTTGATACTTAATGAATAGTTTTTTAAGTCGGTTTTCTGCATAACACGACAAATCATTGGCTGTATGACAGAATCCAAAAACGTCATTCATTGCGATTAAAACCCCAACCTTATAAATAGTAGTATGTCATTAAAGCTGATTCCCTCATAAAACAAGCTCTCTATCTCCAAACTTGCTCTGTTTCTTTCCTTGTCAAGCACAAACAATTCCCACTTTGTGTGGCAGTTGGCTTACTAGAATACGAGGTAGCTGACCTCTGTCTAGGAAAGCCGGCGCTGAAGCCTCTCGCCGCCTCCGCCACCATCGTAAACGCCTTGGCGGCCCTCAAAACCTCCGACGATGGCTTTGTCAGCGTGTGGAGCTGGGACCACTCGTCTAAAATCTCTAGCAGCAGCGAGTGCCGTTGCGTCGGAAAAGTTTGCATGGTTGACGTTGTATGCTACCTATGCAAACCCGAAAACCTTCCGTCTCCTTCCTCGGCTATGGATTCCCCTGTTTCTGTTCTGCTGTCCGAAGTTCCGGGTCGGGTCAAGCACGTCGAACCCGATTTGAGGTACCATATTTTAGTTTGCCTACTACTCCCTCCGTCCCCAATTTTTAGTCCCTCTTAAAGATTTCAGCTTACGGAGAGACATTTTTATCAAATTTCATATAGTTTTTTTTTTCTTACTATTATTCTTCGAAAGCAAAAGGGGACAACATTAGTACATTTTGAAATTGCTTTTCTAGTTTAACAAGAAAAGGATGAAAGGGTAAAGCCAGTAAGCCACTACTTTTTGTACATCGACATTTTAAGGGAGAAAATCCATTTTTGAGGGATAGGAAAATGGGTTCAACATAAAACATGGCTTTTAGACTTCCACAATTGCTCATATTTTTATGGGCCCGGATGTTCTCTAATCCAACATTTAAATTGAACAAGACAGTCCTTATCTACATTATGCTTTGGTAAATTTGTTGTTTCGATCAACTCTTACCGCTCAAAATTGTTTAACAAATCCAAACTAATGATTCAAGCAAATAGACGGTGTAAACAAGGACCGTCTCCAGTCTAAAAATTGAATCGGAAATAACCCATTTCCTATTTTTATTTTCTCTCTCGTTTTCTCTGTTTTTCTGTGAGTCAGAATCTTTGTTTGTTTACATACTTTAATGAAGGCAATCAATTTCTTCAACTAATGTATGTTTGCCAATAAATGTTCTTTACTTTCATCTTCACACACTTTAATGTAGTAAGCCCCGAATTGTTTAATGTTAGCGTGTCTTACTTTTCCTCCAAATATTTGACTCCAATTTTTTATTTTCTTTTTTTCACCAAAATAAAAACCTTTTTTGTTTTTTCGCTCTTTGTTTAACAACTTTAGTTATATTTTGGATATAACTATTATATGTATTTCTCACGTGAGGTCCACTTCATGTGAGAGAGCCATTACAAATAAATAACCGTGACGTCATCCTGATTGTTTTGTTGTTGTTTTGCAGTTTATTGGAAGCCATTGATCTCTTCCTCCAAGGTGTTCATAATCTTTTAGTCCCAATCAAGAGCAATTCAAGAAAAAAACTACAGAAATCTCTTATTAATCCAACGCCTCAGGACGGCCGTGAATTCTGCTGGCTAACCCAAGAAGACATCATCAGATTCCTCCTAAGCTCAATCGGCCTTTTCTCATCCATCCCGGCGCTTTCCATCAGCGCACTCGGACTCATCAGCGCCACCTTCTCGTCCGTTAGGTTCCACTCCCCGGCCTCCTTGGCGATGGGAGCCGTTTCAGACTCCCTGGCCGATCAAACCTCCGTCGCAATTGTTGACGACGACGGAGTTTTGATCGGCGAGTTGTCTCCCTTCACCCTCGCCTGCTGTGACGAGTCCGTCGCAGCCGCAGTCATGACCCTCTCTGCGGGAGACCTGATGGCCTTCACAGGCTGCGGCGGTCTCCCGCAAGAGATTGTGAGTTTCGTGAAGGCGAGGCTGAAGGAGATGAACCTGGAAGGAATGTTGGAGGAATTCAGTATCTCCTCCTCCGACATTCCTTCCACCTCCTCATCGTCTTCATCAGACGACGATGAGTCGTCATCCCAAAACACACCACTGCCAAGGCCCGGGAGGTACAGTAGGTCGTGCAGTTACTCCGCAAGGGCAATGAGGAGGGCAGAGGCGATAGTGTGCCATCCGGGGAGCTCTTTAGCGGCGGTGATGGTTCAGGCAATCGCGCACCGGGTTAACTATGTTTGGGTCATAGATGAGGACCGTATGTTGGTTGGAATTATGACTTTTTCTAACATGTTGGGAGTGTTTTATGAACATCTACAGTCCATGGCTTAAAGATATTAGAGGTATAGACCACCAGAGATAAGGGACTTTTTTGTTTTTTAATTTTTTTTAATCCGCGAAAAACTCGGGATATGGCCTGTTTTTTCATGTATCATTTGGGATTTAATTTTCTGAATTGAGCAGTGAGTGGTATGATTTAATTTGTTTTATTTAATTCTGAATTCATATTTTTAATAGTAGAAAGTGATGAAATCAAGCATTGACAGAGTTGATCTGTCTCATTTTTCTGTTCGGATATGTTGGTTTTATATTCATTCTACTGGGATAATTTAATGGTCTCTAAGCTGGATTGGGCCCTCTTAAAGAAATCAATTGCTAAAGACTCTTGTGAGTCTCGGTCAACCTTACCAAATCTTATGGGTTGTCAAAGTACCAAAAGCACCAATAATAAAATAACGACTGATGCACCGTGCAGTGTATATTTGAATTATTTAAGAGTATTTTCAGCGCATATTTGATTTTTTCATGGAAGAGTTTTTTTTTAAATTTGAACTGTTGAAAACACTTTTGGACGATTGAAATACTGCGCTGCACGGTGCAGCGAATTTAGTGCACTGCAGAGTCTCCGGTTCCATATATAAGGGCTTAAATCAATTTCTTTCATGTTCTGTCATTTGCGATTTAGAACTATGCTTGTCACGTGATTCCACGATCGAAAAATATACAGACATATTAATACAGGAGATCGAAATGTGGCGTTGCCTCAACTCGTAAAGGAAATTAGAGCACAATGTGGCGGTACTCCAAGGATATTTTGAATAATTACTAGACACAGAAATAATATCAAGAATCATCAGATCTCACCTGTTGTTACCTTGTTTTTCTCAAAGTGATTTTGATGCAGTGGCAAATTGGCGTTTGTCTCAAACTGGTTCTATCTCCCCACGAGGAAGCTACAACAACCTGTAAATTTCTTGTTTTCTTTCTCTTATCACATGGACCAGAGAAGAAGTTTCTCTCTCCCCTTCTGATACAATATCATATAGTAGTGGTTGTCCTAGACTCCTAGTGAAAGTTGGCTGAAGCAATGTTTAAGAGTGCGTTTATTGCGGCCAGTGGCAGACGCAGAATTATGAATTTGACCTGGCTTATGATGATCACTCTTCAGTAATTTTATAAAAAAAATTCAAAAGTGTACTATGAATGAGAAGAAAATTGGAAGGAGTGCAAGAGCCAAACACCTCCTTTTGCAACCTCCTCCCCCTTGGTCCGCCCTGATTGCGGCTTAAAAGTACCTATATTGCATAAGCATTACAATTTACAAATGCTTTATATGAAGTGAGAAGAAGTTATTGGTATTTTTGGTAGCAAGAAAGAGGACATTGTTAACTTCGTCGTAAACGATAGATAGGCTTTTAGTTGGCCCGGGGAGCGGTGGCGGGCAAGAGTTTATGTGGGTTGTTTATGGTTGTGCGTGCATGTTTTTTTTATCTGGTTTGTATCTTTATTCTCTTTGACATCTTTATGCTCCTCCTAAGGTCTCAGGATCCATTTTCCTTGTCAACAAATTTTTGAGGCCACTAAGAGTTATGTCCAGTTGTTACTTCCAGTGCCCCAGAATTAATAAAGGCACAAACTATCCCGGACATCCGGTTATAAAAAAAAACATGTCAAGTGGAGTACAATTCACTCTACACACAAGTTTTGAGTTTCATTACTAGTCTACTACAACCTTTTGTCGTATGACACTAATCTTTTACAAAAAAACGGGAGATTGGACAAGGATTTGTTTGGCAGGATGTTTTTGTTGAAAAGGATTGATCACCACTTACAGATATTTAGACTTTGTTGTTTAGTACTATCAAATTAAGCTTCAAACATTCGGAGTATTTAATAAGCTCTTGATATTTACCAATGTTTAAACAAGAATGAAGGTCAATTTCACAAGCAATTTTATGGGAAGATATAGCTTCAATACTGGAGTAATAAGCATTTTGAGTGTCAAGTTGGCCCAATCAGGGACGGAACTAAAGGATGGCTATTGGGAGCTAGGGCTACCCCATTTTTTTTTACACATTCCCCTACTTACTATGTTTGGCCCCCCATATATCTCTATATCAAGATATTATTGTCAAAGAATTGTAATTACAACCATAATTTAATTTTTATACACAAGCCCAACGTCAAAATTTCAAAATCTTATGTTGCTACTATAGCTACCTTGTATATAGAATTCCTAGTTCCGTCCCAGGGCTCAATGGTCGACACTTTTATGTCTGTCATCAATGATAAATCAACTTAAGTTAAAAAAGGTAATGTAAGGAAAAATATCACATGAGATTGATTTTGTACAAGTTAAATGAATGCACGTTGATACATGCATATTTGTTTTTGTAGTTTAAAATCACATAATTTGTTTGAATTTCTTATTAAAATTAAACTTCTTTTGCTTCATAGCCGTTCAACTAAAGGATTTTACAACTTCCTAAATATCTTCAAATTAAGCATATACTATATCATTAGTGAGGGAGCTTATGTTGAGTGTTCAAAATTTAGAAGGCAAGTGTGACTGTGTGATGGGTTTTTCATTCTGCCATAAACTTCAATCATCCAAACATCGACTTGCATTCTCCTTTAAATTTTAGGGTTTGTTTGGAACCTAAGAAAAGAAAAGAAAGTTTAAATATTTTTGACCATTTTGTTTGGTTTAAGAGGGAAAAAAAGAGAAAATGACCAAATAGAGTGTAAGGAATCGTAAAAACATTTCTTTACTTTCCCCTACACTTTTCTTCTACTTTCCACAAATTCATTAAGGACTTTTATCGGAAATAAAATAACATTGACCTAATGAAGGGGTTATACGTAACGAGCGCACCATTTTGATGTGAGCCCATCTAGTTGTACCTTTTGCCTTATAATGGAGAGATCTAGGGTTCGAGTCTATGAAGAGACGTTGAGCCCCTTAGTTGTTAACTTACTAACTTACCCCACTAAAGTCGATATGTATATGCAAGTGGTGGCTTGCTCATACGGTAAAGTTCTTGGATTCCCCACACTGCATCCTAGGATCGAGTTCTATTCCTCGCTCCCCATGTAATAGATTAGAAATGACGGGAAAAAAAAAACCTCCATACGTATACAATATTGGCAATAATAATAATAATAATAATAGTAATAAAGAAAGATAGGGAGGTCCAGCCCACCTCACATCGAGATGTCGACCTCGGCCCACAAAGGGTTCCGCCGAAACGGCCCACGGGCTCGTCTCTCTTCTGGAAACCCTACCCGGTTCCCACCGCTTCGAACTGAAAAACCTCTCTCCCTCTCTCTCTCTCTCTCTCATTCATTCTCATTTGTACGAGTCGAACTGAAAAAGTTGAGAACCTAGAGAGTTTCTGTAAATCCTGGTAAAGCCCCAACACTTCTCTGCGTAAAATTTGCTTACTTTGTCATTTACATGTATATATATGATAAGCTGCAATAATTTTTGTGTTTGGTTGACATGATTGTTAGTGAAGATGGCGAAGAGGAAAGAGAAACCTGTGAACGTATCTGGGAAGCCAAAGCACTCTCTGGATGTCAACAGGGAATCGAAATCGACCAAAGGCGGCCGCAGCGCCGCCACGGTGCGGCGGCTGAAGATGTACAACACGAGGCCGAAGCGTGACGTCAAAGGGAAGATTATAAAGCACGACCTTCAGTCCTCCGAGTTGCCCTCCACTCGAATTCAACCCGATCGCCGATGGTTTGGTACCTATCATAATTCAGCTATGCACATTTTTATTATAGTGTTCCTTAATTGCTTGATTCCCGCTTCTTTAATGTATGCCATTGTAATTCTATGGGCCACATTTTTAGGGCTGCAAACTAAACTGCGAGTAGCTTAAGGCTCGGCTCGATATGGGCTCGGATCAGCTCGTTAGTTAACGAGTTGAGCTCGAGCTCAAGTTTTAAGTTCATTTAGTGAACGAGTCAAGCTCGAGGTAGTTGTAACTCCGCTCGTTTCTAAATGCTCGGCTTGTATTGTAAATGAGCTGAGCTTGAACACATAGATAGGATACGAGCCGAGCTCATGTTCACAAGCAGCTTGAGGCTCCGCTCGTTATGGGCTTGACTTGTTAGTGTACGAGTCGAGTTCAAGTTTTAAGCTTGTTTAGTAAATGAGCAGAGCTCGAGTTCAGTTGTAACTCGGCTCTCATAAGTAGGGGCTTAGTTCGTTTGGTAAACAAACTGGGCTTGAACATCTCGATACTAAACGAGCTGAGCTTGAGCCCGATTATTTGGGCTTGAGGTAGACTCGGCTCGTTTGCATTCCTAGGCCACATCATCCTCAGCTTCTCCTTAAATTAGTGGTGCTAAGTTGGCAATTACAAATGTTAACCGAAAAAAGAGAAATACAAGAGCCTTTTAGAATACTAGGAAATGAGGAAGATAGTGTCCATGCTACTTCAAGTTCTATTGCTTCTAGGATGGTGCTTCTTCAAGACTTCAACCATGTGATGGGAATCAGAGGCAGTTGATAAGTGAGGCACCCACCCTCATTCACAAATTCGTTGAGCTTGAGCACAAAAAATTGTCTTTACCAATCACTCATTTTCAGACCCTTTGAAATGTGATAAAGGGTGAAGGAGGACGGCAGGGAAAATCATATCACCTGTTTGGATTACTAAAAGAGGTGTGAAATAGGGAGATAGGATGAGAAATGTAGAAAAAGGATGGATTTTTAGCTGTCCATTTTTATTTCTTACCAATTTCTCAAAATGGTGATTTGGCAAGAAACTACAATCCTTTCCTTTTCCTCCCTTTCAAAGGACCTGTCAAAGCAGGCGTCTTGCCAATTGGCTAATGTTGAACCAGTGAATAGCTGCTACAGTATCTTCAGAAGAAGCAATCTCTTGAGTAGGCATATATGTTTCCCATGTCTACTTATTGTGCACATTAGGAATTTATGTAAAGTGTTCTCTTTCAATCTTAATTGTAGGTAATACTCGAGTTGTAAATCAGAAGGAGCTGGAGTTTTTCCGTGAAGAGCTTCAAAGTCGAATGTCGAGTAACTATAATGTCATTTTGAAGGAGAAGAAACTTCCCATGTCCCTTTTGAATGATCACCAGAAGGTATGAACTTTCTATCATTGGAGCTAGATATGCCCTTTGGTCATCTTTGATTCTAGTTGAGGATGTACCATAGTCCACTCTGAATAATTTCACCTTTTCATTGCTAATTTGAGTTTTTTCATTTCTGAATGTTAAATGCTTTATCTAACCACATTACTCACACAAGCTTGTAAATAAGAGAGTCTAGCATGTTAATTTAGTTTGATCAAGTTGGATATTCAACTTTTTTATTATTGCATACCTTTTTTGTGGACTTATCAGATAAGGTTTGGCTCTACCCAGATAGTTTGTACTATTTCAAAGACTGAATCTCCTGTCAAATACTAGTTAAAATCTTATGTATGCCCTTGTTAGCTGCAAAGCAGCATTCGTTAAGATGGTTATTTTTACTCTGTCTTTCACTCTTTCTATTGTGCTTTCACCGATTGAGTTATGTCTCTTAATTCCCCACATTTCACCAATGACCTTTTCTGCTTGAGCTGTCGTAATGGTTACTACCGACCATCCAACTAACAGTTCATTGGCAACTGTTTGGTTGTCAAACTACAGAAAGCAGTAGTTGAATGTCGAACAGTTCTCACGTCCTTATTATTCATGTGTGCAAGAACCATATTGAAGCTTTCAATTTATGGTTGCTTACTTTTGTTCTTTTTATGTTTACCCAGCAAGCAAGGGTTCATCTTCTAGATACAGAGCCTTTTAAGGATGCATTTGGACCTAAGAGGAAGAGGAAGCGCCCAAGGCTCTTGGCATCAGATTATGAGTCATTAGTTAAGAAAGCTGATGGTTCTCAAGGTAAGTTAATTGCTTGCTTTGCTGCTGCTTATACTTTTACTTTTTCTGAAGCATGTTATACTGGAATTACCGCAGAAGAAGTAAGACTCAACTTTTGCTGATAATTTATGATAAACCTTGGAACCCCCTCCCCCATCTCTTTGCCCCACTTAAGAGCTATTACACGAGGTGATATTTACTTCTGAATTTGTGCCTGAATTTTGTAGATGCCTTTGAACAGAAACATGATGCCAGTGTATCTGTAGAAGGTAATGAAGAGGATGGTTTGAGAGACCTAGTTCGCCATACAATGTTTGAGAAGGGTCAAAGTAAACGCATTTGGGGTGAGCTCTACAAAGTTATAGACTCTTCGGATGTTGTTGTCCAGGTTAGTGTGTTGTAAGTATATGATAACACATTGTTGCAAGTTCATGTTGTGCCTCAACATATTTGCTTTTGTAGAAGTTTGTAGTACGAATGTGGAAGTTTTGGATTGTTATTACACCCAAGTCCCAACTGTTTGAGTATTTACATTGTGGTGGTTCCTTTTGTGAACCTATGGTAGTGCCGTTTTGTAGGTTTTATGCCCAAATTGCTGTGTTGATCTTTTAGGTCTGTACGATCATTTTTTATGGACATGTGTTTGGTGCTTGTGCTCCTGTTGCAGGTTTTGGATGCTAGAGATCCGCAAGGTACAAGGTGCTATCATTTGGAGAAGCATTTAAAAGAGCATTGCAAACATAAACACATGATTCTTTTGTTAAACAAGGTTTGTTGTTTGAATTGTTTCCTTCCTTTGATCTTTATGTGGCATTGTTGGAGATTTGTCTTTATTTTCTATGATTCTCTCACAGAATGTTTTACTTCTTATCTCAGTGTGATTTGGTTCCTGCTTGGGCTACAAAAGCCTGGCTTAGAGTATTATCCAAGGAGTTTCCAACTCTAGCATTTCATGCTAGCATTAACAAGTCATTTGGCAAGGTATCTTTAGTAGTTTTGAGTAGAAGACATATGTATGTTGGCACACTGCAAGCACACCACCTTTTGGATCTTAGATTCTATTGGATTCCTTAAACCTCTGATTCCATTGTTGATCAGATTCAGAATTATATAACGATATATCTTGTTTAATTCGTAGAACTCTTTTTATGTTTTTGGCTTCATTTGGCAAGGTATCTTTAGTAGTTTTGAGTAGAAGACATATGTATGTTGGCACACTGCAAGCACACCACCTTTTGGATCTTAGATTCTATTGGATTCCTTAAACCTCTGATTCCATTGTTGATC
>JAXBDA010001796.1:0-19759 GCA_036023075.1 Gaultheria prostrata | reverse complement strand
CCATTGTGAGTGATTCATAATATGACTGTCTATTGTTTTGTTTTTAGGGAGGATGATAACGACTTTCTAGTTCAGTTATGCAAATTATCAGGCAAACTATTGAAGGTAACTTCATACTACGCATATGCTTGATTTGAATTTTCAGTTCTTGAGCTTCATTAGAAGTTAATTTATTTGCTTGGTGCTTTGGCCAACTTTTCAAGGCCTGGATAATGGGTCCGATTTTACTCTATTTTTTCTGAAATAGACACCATCTATTTGTCCAAGACATTTATCAGTCATCTGTTGTACATTTTATTGTTTTTATGCATATTGTAGGGCTCCAAAAGTGGTATCTTTTGTTTAATACTCGTCGGCAATCATTTCAGTAGTTAAGTTTGGGTGCTCGGATTACGCCTGGTCACTTCAAGAGTGCATTAAGATTTACTGTTTTTTCATGCAGGGTGGCGAACCCGACTTGATGACTGCAGCCAAGATGGTCCTCCATGATTGGCAGAGGGGTAAGATACCCTTTTTCGTGTCACCACCAAAAGAAGAAGACGGCTCATTAAAGGATGAACCCAAGGAACTTGGTGTTGAGAAAGACAATGCTGTTGATGAGAACAAGGCCTCTGCAGCTCTAAGAGCCATTGCCAATGTCATTTCATCCCAACAGGTTAAAGATGTCCCTGTTCAGAAAGATCTTTTCGATGAGAATGAGTTGAAGGGTGAGATTTCTGATCAACTTCCATCCACTGAGTCATAGGTTTTTGTTCCTAGTGTGCACTTCCAATCCTACCCGCCAAGAGAGAGTGCGAGGAAGAGGGTTATCTTTCGTGTTTTTATTTACTCTGAAAAAGAATAGTTCTGTGATCCTTTTTTCCCTTCGTGTAGCCTGTGTAATTTGCATCTACTCCATTTTCAGCCTTTTTTTTTTTTTTTAGCAAGATATTTTACGATTAAAAGTATCAGTAAATGTAATGCTTGGAAACACACAAGGTAAACCAGGAGAGAATTAAGCTAAATTTTCATTTGCTTTTAAACTGTTCATTGTATTCAACTTATGTCTTCTAAGTGACTTATTTAACAGCGAATGATTCATGGTCTTGGATCGTCAACCACCAGGTGATTCCCGTTCATCACCTTTGGATCCTCCATTTCATTCCTTCGTTTCCTGAGCTGACCCTTTCGGTAGCATTGGTTCACTTGTGACTTCGAATGGCCTTGGTTCGCTTGCACTTCGAATGGCCCATAACCACTACGGGCTTGATGGGCTTCATGATGATCCTTGGCGTCACTAGAAGCGATTGGCTCGTTGTGGGCTACCGTGTTGGACCCACCACTGGGCATACCCATACTTCCAGCAATTTCGGGTTCAAGATGTGCTGGACTATTACTATATGAATTAGGCTGAGCCCACCCTCCTCCTCGATTACAGGGGCAGGGGCAGGTACAGGAGTCCGGAGGAGGGTAAGGAAAGGTCTGCCCACCATTCCACCCTGAGCCGCATCCACTGCCCCCAATGTGATCACCATTGCCCCCCAAACCGGTAAGGCCAACAGCGCCACCATTGCCGCCTCCGGCCAAATTGGATGTAGATTCTTTTGGTTTGTCATCGTCAGTGGAGTCCACGAGGAGCCTATGAGCAGAGCTGAGGCCTAAACATATTAGAACCAAGAAGCCAATGGAGATGCACTTTTGTGAAGCCATTTTGCGAGTCTTGTTCATTACTTGATCTTAACCATTAAGTGGCTCAGCTATTTACAGTAATAGAGAAAATGAGACTGCCAAGAGAGAGGAGTATAATTTGCATTCTCCAAAAGCACACAAGATTTGGGTGGTTAGTTCAAAAGATTTCGAGTCATGAACATTGTGTGGGTAGAGATGTTTTCGTGTTGAATTACTTTTGTCAAAATCGAATTAGTATGAGGAATGAAAGCGGGTTGATTTGATTGAGGTTTTGTGATTACAATACCGAGACCCAAAGTACTTATCTATATCTACTTACCTGAAGGGTATGGTTTTAGTGCACCATAACCATATTCTATGGGGTTCGATTTTTACTCAAACTGCACCAAACCCGCGTATTATTGATTTCATTAATGAACATAGGAAGGGAAAAAAAAATTAGAGTATATGCTAAAATTCAAAAATTAACATGTCATGAGATTTTGCAATCCTTGAGTGATTTTATCTTCGGAATACATTCTAAAAAGATAATAACAACCAATAACCAATTTGCATTGCAGGAAAATCAAATGCAATACGTAAAGACATTTTCAAGGTCCAAGGGAGTACAAGAAGATGCAATACATCATTTCAGATTCAAGATTCCAAAATCAAGTGCACTACAATAAAGATCAAAGTAAGGCAACCAGTTTCAAGTTCATTTGTATACACTGTATTGCATTAAGGTAAAATACTAAAATAGATAAAAATATTTGCAACGATAGGTAAAATTATTTACATATAAATATCTCATGGTTCAGTTCGGTCAATCCAAAGTTTCATAATGAAAATCTGGGATTGAACAACGAGTCACGGTTTTCTAATTTTTGAATTCATGTCTGAACCATTAATCCACGGTTCCAGTCCTAAATGTAGGGATCGGTTTGGCTTGGACCGGTTTATGGTTCACCGAATTTTTTGAGCAGCCCTAGAGTACAGGTATAACAACTAATAAATGATTTTTGAGTTCCTAAGACTATTGAGATTTTTGAGGATTTTGAGAGGAATGAAAAGTCACTAAGATCAGTTTTGGGTCTGGTTTGTGTTCGGGTTCAGTCCGGATATTTATACCAAATTAACCTATCAAAACTGCCCCATGGGTAGGAAAAATTCAAAGCAATCGCTCTGATAGGATCGGATCGGATCCGATCTGTTTGGATGCCCATCAGTGTCGGATGACAGTTTAGAAAATTAAGTCTATTTCCCAAACTCCAGTATGAAACTACACGTCCTGCCCAGCTAGTGAGCCTCTGTAATACCCCAAGTCCCCTACTTACGTATTCCCTTATTTATAACCTGCACATTTATTGTGTGTATGAATATGTACTAGTACGTAAATGTATTTGTATTTAGTGGCGGAGCCAGGATTTAGGTCTGGAAGTGGCGCTGTTTAAAAGTAGTCTATTAGTATTGTTTTGTAATTTTAGTGACAATACGAAGAGAAAGATTGAGTGCAAAATCAAGTTTTAACTTGGGAAAGCGGGGGCTTGCTGTGCAGGCACGCACTGCACCATCCAGCGCACCTAAAATGGTGCCCGCTCTGGGTCACGCCAAGAGCTTCACCAAATATCGTCTCGTGGGACCTACTTTCGGGTCCCACAAACGATCTGAATCATTAAATAATTTTAAAATAATTATTCAACTAATCTTGCAGAAAATCAAGCCCATCGGATCGGATATTTTTACGTACTAATTGATGTAAAAATATTGTGTGTGCATGTTAGATGAAAGACAAAAATAGGTTATTAATAGACATGAACCATGGAATTCATCTTGGTGTCTTGATGTTTCGTATAAAGAAGATGGTTCAATTGAAGTTGTAATTTTGTTTTGTTCCACACCAACTGTCTTTTCTATTTTTAGCTAGGTTTTGTCTTTATTCAAATTTATTTTGCGTTTGCTAATTTTGCATTAAGCTTTTGTGAGTTATTACTCGTCTCAGCGTGAAAAATCGAAAAAGTAAAACATTTATGACTTTTAACCAATTCTTTTTGGGTAATATTCAAAGGGTTTTTCTTGAATATTACCCAAAACAACACTCCGCTGATGGAAAACAAAAAGATTTTAAAGTTTTTCGAAAAATATTTATTCAACAGTGGAAATGGGTATCTTTTGCTTAATACTCCTTGGCATTCATTTTGGTTAAGGAATACAGTCCCACATTGCTTGGAATGAAATGGATATCAATGTTGCGCTTCCCTACTCATTATCAATTAATTTTGAGTTGTATATAAAGTTTTTACTATTTCAAGAGTTCAGTCTGCGTGCTCGGATTACGTTTGGTCACTTAAAGAGTGTACTGGCGAACCCGACTTTGATGATTGCAGCAAAGATGGTCCTTAATGCTTGGAAAAACACAATGTAAACCAGGAGATCATAATTAAGCTAAATTTTCATTTGCTTTTCAACTGTTTAATTATTGTATTCAACTTATGTCTTCTAAGTGACTTATTTAACAGCGAATGATATATAGTCTTGGATCGTCAACCACCGGGTGATTCCTATTCATCACCTTCGGATCCTCCATTTCATTCCTTCGTTTCCGGAGCTGACCCGTCCGGTGGCGTTGGTTCACCGTCGTTTGTTGCGACCTCAAATGTCCCATAACCACTACGGGCCTGATGGGCTTCATGATCATCCGCGGCGTCATTAGAAGTGATGGGCTCGTTGTGGGCTCCCATGTTGAACCCACCACTGGGCACACCCATACTTCCAGCAATTTCGGGTTCAAGATGTGCTCGACCATTACTTAAATGAATTAAGCCGAGCCCACCCTCCTCCTTGGTTACAGGGGCAGGGGCAGGTACAGGTGCCCCAAGGCTCGGGCCCATAAATAGGTCGCCCTTGACCACCAGGGTAAGGGTACGTAATCCCGGATCCTCCACCTCCGAAGCCACCACCCCATCCTGAGCCTCCTCCCTTGCCACCTCCGAAGCCACCACCCCATCCTGAGCCTCCTCCATAGCCAGAGCCGTGACCACTCCCATAGCCAAAGCCCACACCGTTGCCCCCCACACCTGTAAGGCCAACACTGCCACCATTGCCGCCTCCAGCCAAATTGGACGGAGATTCTTTTGGTTTGTTATCGTTGCTGGAGTCCAAGAGGAGCCTATGAGCAGAGCTAAGGCCTACACATATTAGAAACATAAAGCCCATGGAGATGCGCTTTTGCGAAGCCATTTTGCGAGTTGTGTTTGTTAGCTGATCTTAAACCATTAAGTGGCTTAGCTATTTATAGTTGTATAGGGAAAATGAGAGTGCCAAGAGAGAGATAGGGGTGAGATTTGCATTCCCCCACGCACAGAAGATTTTGCGGGGGTTAGTTCAAAGATTTCAGAGTCATGAACCCTGTGTGAGTTGAGAGGTATTTGAAGTGTTGAATACAAAAGACGGATGTACATGGGGATCCGGGACCCTGTAGTGTTGTAGTCCCCCAATCACACAGTCTGTCGTTCGGCAATCAACCATTCGGATTATTTTACATGTAAATATTTAACTTTACGGGAAGATAGCGTGAAGATAATCCAGATCATTGATTGTTGAATGAACTGCTGTGGTTGGGGACTACAACCCTGTAGTGCCTTGGGTTCCCGAATCTATATATGGGGGCCTAAGGTCACGGTCCCCCACATGAAACAAGAAATTCTAAATTAATATTGTTATGTATTTATAATAATATAATGTCAGAGTATATTTAGCATACGCACTTGTATACATCTCGATAATAGAGATACAAAGATTAATTCTATGGTTCAACTTTTGGTGTATGGTTGATTTATTACTATTGGTTTACAAAGTGTCAATCTATTTGGAACGTTTATTTATTTATTCTCTTTATTTTTAACCGTCACGGAGAAATAAAACATTCATTGAGAGGTTTAGTAAGGGGTTATTGGGTAAGTCTTTGCATCTCATTTTGCTCATTGAGAGTCTCAAGGAGAAGGGGAGGGGCGAATTGAGCAGTACCTTGGTGCTCATCGGAATCCTGGCAGAATACTTTATTTCCTCTGGTGTTGAGAAAGACAATGCTGTTGATGTGGAGAAGGCCTCCGCAGCCCTAAGAGCCATTGCCAATGTTATTTCATCCCCACAGCCACAGGTTAAAGATGTCCCTGTTCAGAAAGATCTTTTGGACGAGAATAAGTTGAAGGGTGAGATTTTTGATCGGCTTCCATTAGGGACAGAGCCGGATTTTACCTTTGTGGTGGCAAAAATATGTACTTAAAAATAAAAAGACCAACTACATTATGAATATTTATCCACTCTACGAAAAAAAGAGTAATTTTAACCAACAATGTTTGTCAAATGCCCGTAAAGTACCAAAAAAAGAGTAATTTCGGTTTAATTTATCTACTAAACTGAGGCATCTTGAATTGCCCTCGACGCTATTTCATGTCGTTGAAGCGTCGATGATAGACTCAGCATCGAAACTTCGGGCAATATCCCTCTCAATGTATGTGATCAAGAAACTTGCCAAAAAAACATCCTCCATCATATCGCGTCAGCTAGTCTTCACAAGTTTCATAGCTGAAAATGCATGCTCCATCGTAGCCGTTGTCTTTTTCATTTGCAACTTTGTTTTTTCTTTTTTAATTTAGACCTCATCTTTCATCATATTTCACATGGTCCCCTGAATTTGGCTTGTACTTTTTTTTTTTGGGCAGCTTCTTAGGGAAAAAAACTAGAGGATGAAATATTAAAAAAATTTAGTGGTGGCGAATCTATATAATAATTGTATTTTTTAAAAACCTTGTGGTGGCCTGGCTTCATCCTTGACTTCCATACATTGAGTCATAGATTTTTGTTCCTAGTGTGCACTTCCAATCCTACCCTCTAAGAGAGAGAGCGAGGAAGTGGGTTATCTTTCGGGTTTTTATTTACTCCGAAAAGGAAAATGACATGTTTTAATTTTGTTATCCCTTTTTCCAGTGGCGGAGCCACATAGGGACCAGTGTGGGTCTGTGCCCACACTGGATTTTTGAGGAGGAATTTTTTTTTTTTTTGCATTTTTATAGAAAAATATAAATTGGTACTTCACTTTTTTTTTTATACTCCCTCTGTCCCTTTTTAAATGTGTGCTTTGGGAAACGTGCATTTTTTAGGACGTAAAAAAATATATTTCTACTCAAAATTTTTTAAAATTTTTTGCACCAAATTAAAGTACTCTTTGAGCACTTTAATTTGGTGTAAAGAAAGACATAAAATTGTATAGAAAAATACATTTTTTAGGGGTTTGAAAATGCACGTATTCCCATTGTACACATTTAAAAAGGGACGGAGGGAGTATATACTTACAAAAAAACTAATTAGTGCTCTTAGGGAGTCATTACTTGGTGTTATAATGTAATTATCTTGCGCATATTTATGTGGGACTCGAGACTAAATATATGAGTTTTACCTGAATATGTGATGAAGACCCATAAAAAAGTAATGGAGAAGAGAGTTAGAGCATCACATGCAATGCCTCAGAGCCACTGAACTCATAAACAAGTCTCAATTCACGGAATTTTTGCCTCGAAACTACATGTTTACGGACCCCAGACCTTCCATTGACTCGAACCCCAGACCTTCCCCTCGGAAGGCAAGGAGTACAACCAAATAGGCTAAGAGACATCTGTCCATAAAATTTAAGTAAAACGAGATTCATTTCAAATAAAAATTAAGACATTTTTTTTTTTACAACAAAAGTACCGGCGTTTATGAATTGTGTCCTCACTGACCCAATTTTCTAGCTACGCCACTGCCTTTTTCCCTTCACTTAGCCTGTGTAATTTGCAACTACTCCATTTTCAGCTTGGTTTTTTTCTTTTTTTTCGTTCAAGATATTTTACGATTAAAAGTATCAGGAAATGTAATGCTTGGAAACACACAATGTAAACCAGGAGAGAATTAAGCTAAATTTTCATTTGCATTCCAACTTTTTATTGTATTCAACTTATGCGTATCGTTTCAATTTTATCGGATGTCCCCGAAGGAACAACTTATGCCTTCTAAGTGGCTTATTTAACAGCATATAATTTATGGTCTTGGACCCTCAACCATTCGGATCCTCCATTTCATATTTTCATTCCTGAGCTGACCCGTCCGGCGGCATTGGTTCACCGTGGTTCGTTGCGAATTCAAATGGCCCATAACCACTACGGGCCTGATGGGCTTCATGATGATACTTGGCGTCATTAGAAGTGATGGGCTCATTGTGGGCTACCATGTTGGACCCACCACTGGGCATACCCATGCTTCCAGCAATTTCGGGTTCAAGATGTGCTGGACTATTACCATATGAATTAAGCCGAGCCCAACCTCCTCCTCGGTTACAGGGGCAGGGACAGGTGCAGGAGCCCGCAGGGGGATAAGGCTCGGGCTGCTCAAATCCGGGAGGGCAGGGGTTAAACCCGCATCCCCCGCCACCTCCAATGCCACCACGCCACCCTGGGCCGCTGTCACAGTCTGACCCGTGACCACTACCAGAGAGACAGCCCCCACCATTGCCCCCCAAACCGGTAATGCCAACACCGCTACCATTGTCTCCTCCGGCCAAATTGGATGGAGATTCTTTTGGTTTGTAATCGTCAATGGAGTCCAAGAGGAGGCTATGAGCAGAGCTAAGGCCTAAACATATTAGAAACAGGAAGCCCAAGGAGATGCGCTTTTGTGAAGCCATTTCGCGAATTGTGTTAGTTACCTGATCTTAAACCATCAAGGGGCTCGGCTATTTATAGTTGTATAGGGAGGGGGGGAGATTTGCATTCCCCAAAGCACAGATGATTTTGTGGGGGTTAGTTCATAGATTTCGGAATCATGAACCCAGTGTGAGTAGAGAGGTATTTTGTGTTGAATGCAAGTGCAATTACCTTTGTCGCAAAAAAAATTAGAGTCTATTTCTCCAAATCCAGTATTAGACTAGAGGCCAGAGGGATGTACATGGGTCACGTGCCCCCACGCAAAACGAATTTTTCTATTAATAATGTTATATGTTTATAATAATATAAATGTCATACTAGTATATTTCTCATACACATTTGATGCATCTCGATAATAGAGAATAGAGATACAAAGATTAATTCTATGCTTCAACTTTTGTTGTATGGCTAATTTATAATTATTGGTTTACAAAGTTTCTATCTATTTAGAAAATTTATTTCTTTATTTTTTAGCGTCGTGGAGAAATATTTTAAGAAAAATCCATCAAGAAAACCATCTGTCTGCCATTTTCAAAACTCGTTGATTTCAACGTAAAACATACACTTAACTTTTTTGTCAAAGATCTTATGCTCTAGTTAGTAATGCATGTACTAATTTAGTACTCCCTCCGTCCCTTTTTAAGTGTGTTGCCTCGTAATTCCAACTTATTTTCTCTCACATCAACTTTTACATCTATTTTCCACTACTTACTCTCATCAATATAATAATACCCACTAACTTTTCAAAAAGGAATCTACTTTTATGGGTAAAATAGGAAATATACCCACTAACTTTTCAAAACACACACTTATTAAGAGACAGTCCAAAATGAAAATGTCTACACTATAAAAGGGACGGAGGGAGTATAATTTTTAGTTTAGTTGACGAGTTTAAAATAAATTTTTAGGATTATGATTAATAAAGTGCCTCACTTGGCTAGTTTTTGGATCCGTCCCTGAGTGAGACTCCCATAGACTTCACTTCGATAATATGGAGTATATGGCGGCATCATGAATGAACTAATCAGATCATTGATGCGTGTCATTCGATAAACCTCGTTATTTATAAGGTGTCATATGAGAAAATTAAATGATTTTAATGGTTTTTTTCCAATAAGATATATGCAATTAATAGAAGAGGTAAGAAATGAACAAACAAGCTAGTTGAGTTGTGATCAAGACACTGAAGATGAGCATTGACCAAAGCATAGTAAATCATATTATACATTGAGGATTCTCAAATTCCATGAAGAGCACAACAAAACATTCATTGGGAGGGTTAGTAAGGGGTTATTGGGTAAGTCTTTGCATCTCATTTTGCTCATTGAAAGTCTCAAGGAGAAGGGGAGGGGCGAATTGAGCAGTACCTTGGTGCTCATCGGAATCCTGGCAGTATGAGAGGATGATGGTATCAATAGACATCTCCACGACACCAAAGAAAAGAGTAGCTACAACATAGCCCAATCCCCAGCATACCTGCATTAACAAAAAACGCGATTACTTCTTCAATCATAACTCCGAACAAGAAACTGAAAAAAGAAGCAGAAACAGTTCTGCTATGGCGAAGTTTGGATTTTGGATTTGTATGGGATTTTGGTGTGGGAAAAGAAAAAGAAACAGAAAAAGTATTCAAAACATGTTTCAACTGTTTCGGATCTTTCCCTATTCCTTTTATTTTGCCTACAGAGATTCCTCAATGATTCCAAAATCCCAACACAATCTTATCTTGGATTTGCGGGAGCAAAAGAGAAGGAATGAAAAAAGAATTCAAACACTTCTAGGTTTTTTGCTTTGTTTTCTCGTTTCTTTGATTTACCCTCCACAAATTGCTAAAATAAATTCAAGAATCAATTACGAACCCTTACAAACTTCCTAATGCATAATTATCAAGGAATTTCAATGCAATGTACGGAAAAGGCTATAAAGATTAAAGTGTTATAGTGAGCATAATTGTTAATAACCTTCGTACAGTATACATATCCTATTGTTCGTATCGTCTCCTTCGGACACGATACGAATAGAAATCCTAAGGTACGTTCGCGTATCTTACGATATATATGGGTATCCCGATTCTGCACATATCTCGATTTTGTACGTATCCTACGAGTGTGCTCATTAGTGAAATGCTCTGGACCATGAATGAAGTAGCATGGTAATGAGCACAAAAATTGATTTGGGTCTTTGGCCTGCCCTCCCTGATGTCTTTCAGCTTTGATTTTGGGGCATGGTTCTGTAGCAAAACGTCCTTATAGCTCCTCGGTTATTGGAGGTTTAGGGGGTCACTGTTTCAGTGGTATTCTGAGCGCAGCCATTTGTGCATATTGCTGAAGGTTAGGTCTGTCTCCAATCATGCCCCGCCCATACCCCTAGTGATTGGGGATTAGATGGGTTATGTTATTGTTGTTGTTGTACATATCCTACGATTACTAATTGGGAAAAAGTCGGACCTTGTTTTAAAAAGCAAAACCCCAAACGCATTAATCTAAGTCGTTTGATCTAATTATATATGGCGACATTCAAACCATCTCAAAACAAAATCCAACCTCAATATAGGGCTTGAATAATAGAAAGAACCATACTTCAATTGTGTTTTGCCTGGATCATATAAGCGCTCTTCTTTTCTTTTCATTTGTAATGACCAACACAATGTAATGTGTACCTCTTGCATGTAACACACCATCTAATTGAATATGTTGTTGACATTAAGATTATTACGGGTAGATGTCATTTTATCTACTCGTAAAACTTTATGAGAGCAACCACTTTGTGCATATGTTGTCAAAGGTTAGGTATGCCTAAGTCCTCACCAGCCCATATCCCCATCGTTGGTGGATTACATGGGTACTGTTTGTGTTATTTTTATTGAGATGTCATTTTACCTGAATCTAACAGGTTGAAAGGTTAATGGGAATTTGGGAAAGCAGTTCAACATATCATGATAGATAATCTCCCTGGATAGTTATCAGTATCTCACAAAAGTAAATCAGGTTGCCTTACATTTTTCACAGAAGTTATTGACAAGGGGAAAGTATCTAAAAGATTAAATTGTAAAAAAAAAAAACATTAATTGTGAATTTTCATTTTGGAAGCTGTCAATTTAAGAGTCACATCATGGAGACATCGCGCGGCCACTTCATGCTCCTGTCTATACCAATATTTGCTTGAATTCTTAAACCCACATTTCTTAGCTATACGACCTAACCTTATCACTTCACTTGCTTGTAACCATTCTCAAATTCAGCATTCCGTATGTTATAGTATTTTGTTTGATTTATTAATAGAAAATAGATACCAGGAAACATACCAGCACAGGAAATAGGGGGGAGGATATCTTGTTGTGGGCAGAGTTGTATTTGTGAGTGTTCAACATGAGGAAAGCAAACACTGCACTTGAAAGGCTGACACACAACTTCCCAAGAAAGAGAATAACATCACCAATCACATTCACTTTCCCTATCCGAATGATGTTGCTGATGATCAATTCTGTTGCGATCTCGGAAGCCTTAAAGAAACTTTTTCCCGTGATAGCAATCTGAAAGAATCAGAAGCATGTTTCTAAATATGCACATATCAATAAGGTGCTAGACACTTGTATTGGCATTAAGGTCCCATTTTTATTTTGCAGATTAAGGTCTTATTCCAAGTAATATAGCTTACAAATGGATGATCTCACACAGATAAAAGCGGTCAAAAAGTAGTCATGGTGCGACATGTACTGTGAATATAAAGAAATTCATCAAATGAGAAACTCGCTTTGTTGACTCAAAGGGAACAGGACTTAAGTTTCCAGGTTTCCTCCTCATTATGATTTAGTCTTTCATACAAAATCTATTTCCTGCTGTTAAAGTTGTTTCCAGAAAAAGGAAAATGACGACATTAACAGTCCGCAAGTTGGAAGATGATATCATCATCTGAAGTTTGCTTCGAGAAAACTATCAACAGTCCATCAAAGCCTTTCAATTTTAGGATATATGTAATATATCCCCAATGATACTCGACCTCTCTTAGCAGGCCACAGAAAAAACAACAATGGAAAGTGCATTCTCCTCTCCTTCCAGGCCACTTGGGGTTTTCTCCACGTGGAAGTCATTTTCTAGCTTATGAACACCACAAAACACATACAAAGACAAAATGCAAATGAAAAGGCACATAATGTTGTTGAAGAGAAGTTTCAGTAAATTACCATAATATAGGCATTGCGGTTCACGGATTTGATGGTCCATTCGATACATCGTCGGAAAAACTGAGAAGAGTAATATGCCGCCCTTCCAATGTGGCTATCAGGTACCATATTAACAACTTTCAATCTGCGACGAATAGCCTCAAGTATAAACCGGATGGACTCAACGAAGGATACAATTAGACAGCCAAGAGCTACAGACGCAAGGCTGTAACGCATCAGCCGCTTCATGGAGGAGACAACAGGAAGAAATGGAATCTCTGGCTGCATTAACAAATATTACCAACTATCAGATGAAAGAAAATGGACGAGGAATACATATTGAAGGATTAAACTCAACCAAGGAAAAATATCCTCAACTCCTCAAGTACCTTGTTTTTGCAGAAGATACCAGTCTATCTCACATTTTTTCTACAACATACATGGATATTAATCACCTACATATTAAGCTAGAGTGGTCGAAAATTCCTTTTTGTCCGCAGGCCAATCAAGTACAGTATGTTGAAGCCTGGGCAGAGTGGAAGAGGGAAGGATGTATAAATCTAAAACCTTCAACGATCTGATATAAACCCAATTCATGAACTCAGGGTATAGTGATCTTCAAATATTTTGGGATAAACATCAATAGCAATGTCTGAGACGACCCAAAAAGCGCTTGATCATAATAGGTTCAACTTTGTAGGCCCACTTGGGGTATTCAGTAGTTACTTGTAAGAAATTAAGTCTTTGCAATACATAGTTGCAACTCCGGAAAGGAAAATCAAGTAAAATGTTTCTTACATAGAAACATGCTTCTACCTTGCATGTTGTAATATACAAAAGAAGGGATGTGAAAATTCGCAAGACCACCATATAAACTGAAGATATTATGCTTCCTATCTTCCTATACTCCAAAGAATATTAACTTCAGTAAAAGAAATTAAGAGCACACCATCCTCCCTTACAAACCATAAAGCAGAACGACAATCCCACCCCACCCCAAGCAAAAAAATGGTGGGTGAGACCCCAGTGAGAGTACAAAGTTCATTGGAAGATTCTACCATTCGTCCAAGGTATCATATAGACTAGGTGTGCAGGGAAAATTCTTCATGGTTATGATTGGGTAGCTTACCGATGTTTCACCACGTGCCCAATAATATGAAGCAACAGAACCCGCAATCACCGTAGAAGAGCATGCTATAAAAAACTGGGTAGCCCAGTAACAGCCAAATAGGTGGAAAAGGATTGCAGCACCAATATGGGAAGTATAATGGATGCTGTAACCGCAGCAACGATCACAGCTCACCCTTTTCAACCCAAGTTCATAGGCACAGCAGTTGGAGTCACAGTCATTTTCGAGGATCTGACCAGAACTGAAAAGATGGAGAGCAGCCGAAAGCCAGAACATGTAAAAAATTGCGAGGATAAAGTAAGGTATGACTGGAAAAATTATAAGCGCCTGAACTTCTCCGATGACCTTGGCAGCAACCTGTATATGGAATTAGTAGCAACTGCATTACAATACTATTAAATCATCTATAAACCAGCTGATCGACCAAATTGAAGGAAGGGTGATGGTATAGTACTGTAATGTCAATTATCCACAAGTATACCGGTAAAAGAGGAGGCTAATGTTGTCTAAGCGAGTAAAGTACCATATCATGGATTTTCATAGGGATGCTTGCAGTAGAAGGGTATTTTTGTATCCTTAATGCTCAAAATTAGCTAGTAACCTACGCACGTCTCTAGTAGGGAAAAGGTAAGTACGATTTGGCAGATATCTCTGATACCCACGAGCTGGATTCGACTCAGTAAGATTATTCCCCACTTCCATACCTACTTAAGCATAAAACCTATCTCAAACCCTGAATGAGGAAGAAACATGCAAAGACTACGAGAGTATCCACTCCAGTGAAGTGCATTACAATAACCTGTATGATGTATCCTTCTTATAGAGGTTTATCTTCACAAAACTTCGATTAATGTTTGTGAATTGCTACATTTGCATGGTGAAAGAGCTTAGCCCAAATTCAATTTTTAAGGTTTTGTCCAAGTTAAGTTAATATTGAGATGTTAAATGTACTGGAATTTGACATGCTCCTCCAACTAGTTCATGCTTCTGAAGTTATAAGAGTTTGGTGCAAAATGTAGGACTGCTAACTCATAAATTAGGATCAAAGTACCTGTTATTCAACTGTTTTGTCTATTTTCATATTGCTTTTACAGGACTCGACGTAATGCTTACCTTAAGAACAGATGTTGCCATAAGGATGCGGCGCACTATCGCAATAGATGAGAGGACAGAGATAATCATCACAATTGTCATCAAAACAGCAACAGCTTGAAGGTGTTTAAGCTCCTGCAAGTTAAAAATGCTCTAGTTAATAACAGAACAATATCAACTGCTAAGTCTGCTGTTAGTTATATACTGTATAAGAATTAGTTAAGAACCCACCCTGAAAGATACGTTATAATATGGATCATGCTCACCGATGATGGGAGATATGGCACTGTTTCCAATCCATCCAGCTAAAAACCAAGGAAGACAAACAAAGGTTATGTGTATTGAACTAGTAAAAAATCATTATACTCCACAAAGAGAATTGTAACTTAAGGATTCCAGCAGTAAGCAAGTGTTTCAGAAAGAACTTTTTTGTATCCAAGCATCCACCTAATCAAGTAAAGAATTTCCCACTGACATTATCTCACAGCATAACACGTGCACATATGAAAGACAACTCGAGAAGCATGAAACCACCATTTTTTTTGTTAACTGCTTCAGATGGAAAATGGTAGTAGGAAATTTGCTTACCCTTCAAGTAATAAAACATTGTAAATGATATTATGAGGACATTAAAGAGGATGACTGTTATCCATGGCATCCCAGCGACAAAATGTCTAATCATCAAAAGCCATATCACTGATAAGAACAGTGGCAGGATTCCTCCGCAAACCATCAATACCTGCCAGGACTTGCCAACATCTGCAACATATCTCTGCAAAATAACTCAATGGTGAATGTCCCTCTAAAATCAATTTGTGAGAAGAACCAAATAACAACCAGTGTATGGGTGCAAAGGTAACCACTAATTTAGTGAAACTTCATAAGAAAAGATGTCTTCTCAACAACCCAAACTGTTGGCAAGGTTTACTTAGGTGAACAGGTTGGTGTCGCTGGACCAGTAAATATGTGCATCTCCACAAACATGTCACTCAGCCGTAAGTGTACAAGACTATACATTGTCACTCGGCATCAAGTTGAAGTTTGATATCCAATAAACAAAAATAGTTTTTCCCCGGAACATAAGGTCTGCAAGACTGCACAAGCTACAGATGTGTTAACCCCATCATATACTAAAAACTCAATTGGGAAACCACAACTCTCATGTAGATGAACGGAGAATTTCTATCTAGACAAGATGGGTCCATCTAAATCAATCAAGGTTCTTGATATATTTCCACAAGTGTGAACCTCTGTAGCTAGGATTGACATTAAGTCATTAACTATAGTGTACTTCTGTTTGCATTCGCTCTATCCTGAGTTAGAAGAGTGAGTGGTGAGTCCAGTACAGTCTCCTACTCCCAGAAGGCTTTGAAAGCAAAAAAAAAAAGAAAAAGAAAAAAAAAATCTTGCATTTGTAAACAACTTCCAAAGCAAGACTGACACAAACACACACACAAAGAAAAGGGTACTCAACCTTTAAAACTGCTGACTGTGAATTGACGGACTTATGAATTGATTTATCTATGAGTATGTCCTCGACAACGC
Source organism: Gaultheria prostrata (assembly GCA_036023075.1). Classification (NCBI taxonomy): domain Eukaryota; kingdom Viridiplantae; phylum Streptophyta; class Magnoliopsida; order Ericales; family Ericaceae; genus Gaultheria; species Gaultheria prostrata. The sequence continues at coordinate 3,444 of JAXBDA010001796.1, read as the reverse complement.
TTACTCCACCCATCTGCTGCCAATGCCGAAGAGACACATTTGATGCACGAGCAATAAACTGGCAGCTCCAGTAAACTGAAAAAGAAAAGGACTCCTACAGTTTAGTGGACGAGTTATAAACTCATAACCTGAATTCAGTGGACAAAAAAGAAAAGGCTCAATCCTGTAATTTAGCTTTATCTCCACCGCAGTGATTAAAGTTCAAGACTTAACTCCAGATAACGTACCATTCACACTTGGAAAGATAACCGGATAACAGGGACCTTGAAGTTGAAGAGAGGTGTTCCTTAGAACAGGAGTAAGGTCTGCAAAATAGTCATAATTCCTATCTATCCAGTTGTCAACTGATAGACGGATATCTCCCTCTGGATAATCGCACACCCAATTGAGAGAATCTTCAGAAGGCATGGGGCAATCCAATAAACAGATACTCCTGGCATTATCAAGCTTGAATTGGCTGTTCTTTAATCCACTCTGGTAAACCTGGTTGGGATTCAACCAATATCTGAGTTCCAGTTCGCGAAGGCCGGGATTCGCATGCCTATCGCCGCACACATTTCCTTTGTAGTCCAGCCCATAAGTAAGCCTAATAGTCACAACACAAGATATCACGATCATGAAGAAAAGAAAAGGATCACAAAAATAAATGTAGTGAGCTTAAAGAGAGTACATCAACATGAACTCATACATAGACGAGCCCATTGTGAAACTACAAACAAGTTACACAAGAAATGTGCCAGTAATTTCTGAACAAGTAAACAAGCAAAAAATCGTGTTTTGCCTATCTTCAAAAGTTTCGGTGTTACATTGAGCAGGGGAGAGGGGAGTCTTGCAATAGAGTGACGGTAGGTTAACTGATTTCACTGAAACCTTAAGGTTGTATCAAGCATTCGCAGATTGCCCTTTAGATAACAGCAATCTTGAAAAGAACCCAGCTTTTCGAATTTAAACAATCCTACATCCCGGAAAGAACCGAAGTTCAGTTAACGCATTTTGATTGGAGAGGTCCACACAACCAGAATCACGCAAAGCTAACTAGCTTCTAGTACAAATCATCGTCGACAACGTGACCATATCACACTAACTAATGAAAAACAGATCACTATCCAGCAATAGGGACTATCAATTCTATCAAATCATCAGCTACAGCACGGTAACATACCCAAGGAACACCAATCTCACAAAACCCAGAAATTGGGTCACTGAATATCAGCATTATGGAGTTATCTACTTAACAAAACATCTGTCTTTACAAAATAGAAATGAGGAAATTGGAAATGTTCCATTTCCCAGAAGCAGGAGAACTAGCATTTCCCAATCAACAGCTTAACCTCAAATGCCAGAAGAAAAAACAAATGGTTTTAATTATTAATCCTACATCCTGGAATAGATTAAGGCACATGAAACACATTGGGGATATAGGTGGAAATTCTTCCCCTGAAAGCCAGTCCTGACCAAAGCAAGTCTGTCTTCCTTTGGAGATAAAGCAAAGATTTTTTTTATATAAAAAAAATAGAAAATCAAAAGACACCCAATCGGAGTGTGAAACCATTTGTTGTATACCTCAATGGGTTTCCTCAAAGGATTTTTTTTTGGCCAGTACTTCCGACCAAAGCAAGTCTGTCTTCCTTTGGAGATAAAGCAAAGATTTTTTTTTTATAAAAAAAATAGAAAATCAAAAGACACCCAATTGGAGTGTGAAACCATTTTTTTTTGGGTAATTCGGAAATGCTGTGTGAAACCATTTGTTGTATACCTCAATGGGTTTCCTCAAAGATTTATTTACTTTTTTATGAAAAAAAATAGAAAATCAAAAGACACCCAATTGTTTGTTGTTGTATACCTCAATGGGTTTCCTCTGTTGAATCCAAAGCTGGAGTTAACAATCATGCATATCCAGAATGCAATGAAGATGACAAGGAACACGACGTCTCTGCATTTCCTGTTGTGCTTTATGATTCCACCCATTTGGACATTTCCATCGCTTGAAGGGTACCTCCCTATCACTGCCCCCAAAGAACTCCTCATTATCAAAATCTTGAAGAGAGAGAGAGAGAGAGAGAGTAAAGAGTAAAGAGTAAAGCAGGGATGTCTGAAGTGTGAACTGCGATGCGGCCAAAGGGGTTTTAGGGGACAAATTTGGGAAAGTTTGTCCAAAGCATTAACTATTGCACATCAATTATACATAGGTGTATAATATTGATGTTAACATTCTTGGACAGTGATTTTGACTTATTATATTAAGACAAAGATTATGTTTCAGAATCTAAGGGCCAGGTACCTCGGCTCTTTGCTACAAGCCTACAGCAGTTCAAGTTGGCGTGGCTTGCAGTTCAAAAAAAAAAAAAAAAAAAGTTGGCGTGGCTTTTGCCAGGCATCTTCCGACATTTAACTTCAAAGGATGGTCTTGCTAATCTCCGCTATTAAGTTAGATTTGGATGTTAATTTATATTTCATGGTATTAATATATTTTTATGGATATTAATGTATTAGTATTTTTTTTAGGATGTAGATACATTTTTTACACATTATACTTCGTTCTAAAAGGTGGAGATTAGCAATTTTTTTTGTGAATTATTAGTTCGTCTCGATCAAAAAAATCTAAGAATCTAAAAACTATGACCAAAATCTTAAAAAAAAAATCTAAAATAAACAGACTTTTTAGATTATTTTTGTTTTTATTTACAAAATTTTTGTTTAATTAATAATTTTTTATTTTTTAGATTGCTCTTGTCGAGACGAATTAATAGTCCACAAAAAATTTAAGGCAAAACTACCTAATTCAAAAAAAAAATTGGGAATCTTAAGGATGAACAGTACAAAGTATCCCAGCAAACGCAGTGAGGCCCACAAAAGTGGAGGCGGAAACCCCCATGTTTCTGGCTCATCCGGACAAAATCTTCATTCATTTTTAATATTTATAGTCTAGATGAATCCTAAAATGCAAATGTATTGACTAAAAGTTCAAAAATAAATTCAGTAACATTGAAAATAAATTTAGCTAACTACAACTAATACTACTAATGGAGTAATACTTATTCTTAAACTAATGTCAATTATGCATGCTAATTATGATCTATGATTGTCACAAAATTATTATTATTTTATGTCAGCGTACTATTTTGTGTGGCATAATACGAAGGTAGATTTTTAAAATTACTAGCAAATGTTCATCCAAATTTCCCATAAACACCCAAAAATTGATAAATTTTAATTAGACAGCTAAACTTTTACTTCGTTATTGAATTAGGGCATCTCCAACCCATCTCTCACTCTATCTCCATTTTGGAGACTCAAAAATATATATTTTATTCAAAAAGCAAAAATAGAGAATGAACAACTCCAACCCCAATTCTCCATTTTTCATCTCCCAAATTTCCCTCCAAAATTTTGCTCCCAAAACTTGTTGATGGTTTTCATTATATTGGACATGCGACATGTTAG
>JAXBDA010001795.1:33679-49850 GCA_036023075.1 Gaultheria prostrata | reverse complement strand
TGTTTTAAAGGGCCTCCGCGAGAAATCATCAAAAAAAATACCGGGAAGGGCTTGATCCTAACAGTTTTTCACAAAACTGTAAAAGTACAGTTTTTGTGAAAAACTACTCGGATCAAGGTCTTCCCGGTATTTTTTTTTTTTGATGATTTCTCGCGGGGGCCCTTAAAAACACATTTTAAACACATTGGACGGTTTGGATTTTGTCAAAACAATTTTTAAAACCTTCAAAACACAAAGCTTCCAGTCAGGGATCCCTAACTGGAAGCTGGGCCTATACAATATACAGAACTTAAAAAAATGATTTTTTCAAAAAAAATTTAACTTTGAAAAATTTAAATATATATATAGTATTTGTATATGTATAGTGTGTGTGTGTGTAAGCATGATTCAATCAGAGATCCCTGACTTTGTTAAAATACGGAGCTCATAGTTCCCGGTCATATTCTGATGATGCTAACCATTCAATGTGTTTAAAACAAGTTTATAGTAGTACACATTAAGAATCAGGAAAAAAAAAGACCGGAAAAGACTTGATCCAAACAATTTTTTCATGAATGTGTATATATAGTATATATAAAAGCCTTTCAAAAAATAGGGGATTGATTTTCCCACTTCCCTTTTTTGATGTCAACACTCTTTCTTTTTTAGTGTTGAAAGTGCATATATTTTTTTGCTAAAAGATAAAAAAAAAATGAGTGTGGATATAAAAAAATAAAAATAAAAAGAGAGTGTGAAAATCAATTTCCAGAACAAGTACATAATATTATATACATTATACAATTACATGATATAAGTAGACGCATATACACGATATAAGTATTTATACTGTATCTAGGGTATATGCCGTTAATGTAAGATATATATTAGATATTGGGATAATATTAACAAAGAGTAAGTTGGTGCAGTTGGTTGACGCATGGTAATATAGGGTCAGATACTTGAGGACTCGAGTTCAAAACATGGGGGCGCAAAAGTTCAACACGAGCAGATTGTGTTTTTTTCTCTGATTTTAAAATTCCATTTACCGACGCACTACCATTTGCCGACAGGTATTGCCGACGCAAACTCGCATCGCTGAAACTATACTTTTGCCGAAACATCAAACTACGCATTGGGAAAACTCTTTCCCGACATATCAACGGTGACGGCATGCCGACGCAAAAATTTTTGTCGGCGAAAACCTTTGCCGACACAAATGTACTTTTGCCGATGTATTTCGTTGTGTCGCCGAATCTGCATTTTCTTGTAGTGGGAATAGGCGTTATGATCATCGAATTAGAGGATTAACAAGTTACGGATACAAAAGACTAACAACGAGTATTGCCATCACATAATGAAGTCTAAATAATAGGGATTTCAAGTACAGGATCAAATAACTCAATCAGAGGTCAAGGGAGGGTCAAACACAGTCTAAAATAACAAAATAGGGCTTTAGGTTGAATTTGGAATTTCCATCCGGATGGCTTGGGATCCTGTTCGGACAGACGGGGCAGATCAGGGGTCCAAAAATAATTTTTTGATAGATTTTCACAAGTGAAGGGGATCTCAACCCAAGCAACAAAAACATGAAATCAAGCTAGAATATGCATCAAAACAGTACATAAACACTTAAAAGAGAGTAGAAATGAACCCATACCTCAAGAATCAAGCTCCAATTAGCTCCAACTAACATCCAAAGAAAAACCCAAGCTCCAACTCTTGGATCCAACCGAAACTCAAACTTCCAAGTGAATACGAACAAGACCCGGCTTCAAATGACTTGAGAATGCTTGTGGGTGAATGGATCTATGAAGTGGTTAAGTGAGGGAGGTGAATTTGGGTGAGATAAGGAGAGATTTATATAGAAAAAGGGAGGAGATAGGGCCCGACCTTGATGGGGAGGGAGAGAATGTGATTCTCTCTCTCTCTCTCTCTCTCTCTCTCTCTCTCTCCTTATATAGTCCAAGCACACTCACACCCCTCCAACTTCAAGTGTGTTACATTTTAACCCAACACCAAACTATCTCTCACATTAACCCATATTTCATAACCCTAATGTAATTAAATAAAAATCCCCATTTTATATTCAAAATATTTTTATGAAATTCCGGGTCTTTACACATCCCCTGGGTCAGCCCCTGCATGTGAAGACTTGATTTGTGGGGTTCCTGCATTGGGTATTTAGTTGCATCTTGTCAACTATTTTATACAGTATAAAAATTCAAGGGATTGAGGGGTAGGTTAAGTTAAAAGACAGCCTTTTAATGTCTTTAAAGATTATCTTTTATTATATTTTTTTTCTTATATAAAAAATTATGAATTTTGGTACATATATTTTAATGCCTTTTCTCTTACCAAGCCGAACGATGTGTTTTGAAAATTATTTTCAAAACTTCATTTTCATCTCTATTGGCGCAACAAAAACACCACATCATTTCACTTTCGCTCAAAAATTTCAAATTATGAGTTTTCAGCTTTTTATGAAATATGTTTAATATGAATTTCATTTTGAAGATCTCATGGATATCTTTTTTAGATATTGTAGACTGTGTTCAGTTCACTATATTTCACTCAATTCTGTTTTGAGTTTTGTATGAATTTCAAATGTGCATGATTTGATTGGAAAATTTGAAGTTGACTCTGACTGATTTTTTTTGACTGAGGGTGAGCTCTTGTTGACTATTCCACATACTCTCTCTCTCTCTCTCTCTCTCTCTCTCTCTCTCTCTCTCTCTCTCTCGTATTACTCAAAAATTTGAAAAGTGCCCACCCTGTAAAGAAGTGGAATGAGGGAGAGTTAATGTCGCTCACCTTATTCAACCCCAAATCGAACTAGAATCTCAGCCCAAAGCTAAAAATGCCGGCTCTGAATAGGCAAACGAATAAAGCCGTAGAAATTGAATTGGAAATGTAATTGCTATATTATTGTTATATCCACGAAAAAAGGTGAAAAAATTACAGAGACCCATCTATTTTGGTGTGAGGTTCCAATAGAAAGGGTTCCAAAATCAAATCTCTATTTTAGAGACTCATTTTAGACTCAATCTGCTGTGCTGGTGCCATGCCGTTGATCAGAGACGTTGTTGTGTAGAGCTCGTCGAGTTCTTCTACGGTACAAAAAATCAGCTCGATCAAATATCGATAGGTGCCTCATTAGAACACATATAACTTGGTGCAGTGGTTTTGATTTAATGTTTTAGATTCATTTCAAAACAATAATGTTCTGATGAGGCACCTAACAATATTCGATCAAGCTGATTTTTTTATTTTTGGTATACTTGTAGTACTCGACGAGCTCTACGTGGTGAAAGATTCATTTCGAAATCTTGCATTTCAAGACAATAATGTTCTGATGAGGCACCTATCGCTATTCGATTGAGCTGATTTTTTATACCCTAGAAAAACTTGACGATCTCTACACGACAACGTCTCTGATCGTCGAAACGACACTAGCACGACGACGCCGGCCCCTCCACAGCACGCTGTGCAGCACCCCCGGTTCCCAATTCTCTTTAAGAAACATAATGATTTCACTTTAAAAGACATCTAAAGTATAACCTTCCACGGGTTATTTACCTTTTCAGTCTCCAAAGTATTAGTGAATTACCAATTTGGTCCACAATTTAGACATTTAACCAATTTAGTTCTCAACAATTAAAATTTGTGTCAAAATAGTACCCGGCCCTAACGCCGTAAGTTGTTTTCATCAAGCGCACATTTACTTAAATTTTTTTTTAAGTTTAGGATACAAATTTTTTATTTTTAGATTGCTATCGTTGAGATGAACCGATAATCCATAAAAACTTAACGCAAAACTAACAAAGACAAAAATTGAATAAAGACAAAAACATAATCCAAATTGCAACAAATGTGAAAAAGATTGGCTTATTTGTAGCCAAAAAGACAGATTTTTTTGCTTATTTTTGTGTTTATGCAAATTTTTTATTGTTTGGGTCATAATTTTTTATTCATACAAGAAGACATTTTGACACACATTTTAAACATTACAAGCCAGATTGGTTAAATATCTAGATTGAAGAGCAAATTGACAGTTCTCTAATACTTTGGATACCAAAAAAGTAACGAAGCCAACTTCCACATTACCCTTCAACTTGTTAAATAACTTTTTAAAAAGAGAATAACTTTTGACTTTGAAATAGAACCACTTATGGGCTCCACAGCTTATTGTTGAACTGATTTTTAAATAGCACCGGTGAATCGGTGATCAATTAGTTGTCTTCCAAGGATTTAGAGCACGTTTTTTTCATTCATCTTAGATTAATTTAGCTCTTTAAACGTCACAATCATTACAAAGGTGTCGATCTAGAATACAAAACATATGCAGTGACTATGATACATGTTGCGCCCACAATTAGAACGACACAGCAAACCTCTAAATAGAAAAAACACCACTATAAAATGACAACCCATTTCTCTCTCTCCACAATTGACTTCCTTCTCTCTCTAAAATTTCAGTCTTTCCTTCACTCCCATGATGTCTGCAAGACGGCAACCTTCTACCAGGGCCGGCCCTGATTTTGTAGAGCCTCAAAGACTAAAGCGAATTTACAAAATAGAGCCGTAGTGTGTTTTTTTTTTGTCTTCGAAACATTCGATATAGGTGGCCAGTATAAGGTAAAAATATTAAACACGGTGCTTTAGCTTCTTAATTTAGATCAAATAAACTTTTAAATTTTTCATACTCTTAGAAAAAAGAAGAAGAATCAAACATAAAGAAATATTCGTACATTCTCTAACTAATCATTTTATTGATTTTAATTGTAAGAATATAAAAATATAAGAGAATTATTTATTTTAATTTTTTTTTCAAAGTTTGTTGAGTGAACATAAATTTTTTTTCCTGGCGAAAACATGAATTTGATATAAAAAGTTAAAAATAAAATGAAAATAAAGAAATTGGCAATACTTTATAGTGTGTAAAAGATTTGAATTACTGTTTTGAGTAATATCTACAATCACTAAAATATAACTAATTTATAATACAAAAGTTGCAAGATTAATACTCCCTCCGTCCCAAATTGCTGGTCCTTCTTTACATTTTGGGATGTCCCAAAATGTTTATCCAATTTCTAAAAATATCCATCAAAATATGAACACTTTCCAATTTTACCCTTAAAAAGTACTTTTTTCATCTCAATTGGTTTGTCCATTATCTTTTATTTTATAACGGTTCTTATGATTTTGAAAACTTTGTATAATAAAACTAATTGATATCTATCAAATAAGATCCATATTACATATGTTTTGAGTTTCATATAAATAATTAGCCCACAAAATTGGCCACAGTAATATTGACTGGATTTAGGGGCAAAATAGAAAAGACAATACAAAATTTTCACACCCCTTAAAAACCCACTTCCCCAAAAGGGGCAAGTAAATTGGGACGGAGAGAGTATATTATCTAAACCTAGATACACTAGAAAACTAACAAAAAAAAAAAAAGGGTAAATTTCATTTACCTCCTCTGAGGTTTCTGACAAATACCGAGACCTTCCTTATACTTTCTAAAATTCCGCTGCCCTCCCTTACATTTCAAACTAATTGCACTTACCTCCCCTGCCGTTACTTTAAGGCTAACAGTGTAACTTTTGCGTAGAATGACCATGGTACCCTTAGTATATATTCTCCACCTTAAAAAAACATTTACTTTAAAAATTAGAATTAAAAAAGTTTTTCAAAAAAATTAAACCGTTTTTCATTTAAAAAAAATAGTTTTAAAATGATGGTTTACCAAAAAGAAAAAACTATTTTCAAATTAGTCTTTTTTTTCCCACTCGAAAAACTTATTTTGAACAACGAAATTTCAAAAAGTAATTTTTTGTAAAATAATTCTCTTCGATACTTTTGTTTATAAACTGTTTTAAAAAAATGAAAAATAGTTTAATTTTTTTAACTCTATTGTTTAAAAAATAATTTTTTAAAAGTTAACACTAAGTGTACTACGGTCATTTCACACAAAAGTTAACACTGTTAGCCTTAAAATAACGGCACGGGAGGTAAGCCATGACAATTATTTCAAAAAGTAAGGGAGGGCAGTTGAATTTCAAAAAGTATAGGGGAGGTCTCTGTATTTGTCAGAAACCTCAGGCGAGGTAAGTGAAATTTACGCCCCCAAAAAAGATTACTTTGTCAAAACAGGAATCCCAAGCTTTGAACTATGGATCTCTTGCGTTTATAGAGTGCACAGGCACCACTGATGTGAAAGCACAACTTTAGAAAAATTGCGGAATAACATAATGAATTGGGAAATGGATCCCTAATTTTTCTTAAATTTCGGAGGCTTAAAACGGCCACGCCAGGTCCGACCAGCCATCGGCTTTACACCAGGTCCGACCAGCCATCGGCTTTACACCAGGTCCGGCCCTACTTTCTACACCCCATTTTCTTTCTTCTTCTTCTATTTCACAATCTCCTTCACTCTCTTTTCAATCTTTTTCTAAATAACAAAACTACTACTCAAGCCATGCTGCAAATGTGACATTTGTCAAAGTTATCTCACCAAAAGCTGGTTCAAGGAGAGAGAAATATTTTTGTTTTTGTTTTTTTACTTTTTTTTCCCCTGTGTTAAGGTGGTGGGTCCCAGTAGACACGTAGCCTGTAGTCGTTGTGCTTCTAGTATTTTCGTTACTAATAAGCACACAATTTAACGACCTTCAACGATTTAATTATGCTTATATATAAGTTAGGAGTAATTATCAACCTTATCCAAGTAATTGCACTTCACAAAGAAAGTGTATCGTTCATGTTGATGGAGCATGGAGGCCGGCTGATCATCCTCATTGTGGAATAGGGTTCACTGTATCGTTACCAAATGGTCCTTTACTCGTCTAAAGAGCCATCTCGACTTATGGTTCTAGTTCCCTACAGTCAGAATTGCTTACAATACAGAAAACTCTTAAATGGGTTCATGCGCATAATCTCAATGCTGTCTATATTTCAACTGATTGTTTTAATGTTGTTCTGCAGTTTACAGGGAGGAGTGAGAGTCATTATAATGACTCCTTCTTGATACACGACATCGAAGCACAGATTTCAAAATTGACATTTTGCAAGATCTCCAAAGTCGATCGCAAAGTGGTCTTTCAGGCTCATGATCTTGCCCAGCAAGCCATCTCTACTTTTGTGCGACACCCTGATACTAGAGATGGAAATTTGCAGGAGTCCTGATCCTTTTTAGTGCTTTATTGTTTACCTTGATGTTGTGTTCTCGTTATGCTTTTGTACCCTTTTGGTTCCTTGTACTATTGTTCAGTTGTTCAAAGCAATTCTTTCTATTCTAAAAAACAATAAAGTTAGGAGTAATTATCACTTTAATATAATAATTTATCTGATTCAGAATAACACCGACCAAAAAACTTGCATATGTTAGGCACGCTTAATAAAGAGAAGAAAAACAAAAGGGTCACTTAGCCATAAATCCAATATATTTTATATTTTTAAGAGGAAGGACATCAGGAAAATATTTTTGAGAGGACCACCTTCAATTTTTTGGCCTGTTGGGCCATAAGGCCTAAATAACTTTTCCGGACAAAAATGACCTTTGGGTCTTGAAACCAAAAATAAAACAAAGGCGCTTCATTCCAAGCCTCTCTCTCTCTCTCTCTGGTAATCGATTTTTATCACTAGAACGATTCGAATCACTTTTGGTAATCGATCTCTGTTGTCGTTGTTCAATTCGATTCCACATCTGAATAGCACAATCAATCCCTCACGACCGAGGTAATTTTTGCATTGTTCCTCTCTCTATTGACTTCGATTCAACAATCGATCTCCATTGTTGATGTTTTAGTTTGAATTTTGATGCATGTTGAGTTAGTTAGGCAGATAAGCCGAGATAGCACAGTTTAATACCAGTGCCTTCATTTATTAACTTTAGTGAGATCTAAGTAGTTCTATAAACACCGAAATATGAGTTCCTGCATCTTATGTTTTAGGTTCTATGCTTAAATATGTTTTCACTAGTTGTATGAAAATCAGTTTTTGTGTCACTAGGAATATAAGGTACTGTTATGGAGTTCATCAAGTTTTCACCAGTTTCATGAACATTAGTGAGAACTAACTAGTTTCTATAAATGGTTTAGGTTTTATGGTACAATTTTTTTTACTAGTTGTCTGAAAATCAGTTTTTCCTACTCTGGAGTTCAACATGACGTAAAAAGGTTTCATGAACATTAGTGAGAACTAACTAGTTTCTGTGCATATCAGTTCTTAGGTTTTATGCTTCGATAAGTTTTCAGTAGTTTTATGCACATCAGTTTTTGTTTCATGACGATTATGATCATTATTATGTTTTTTCGTACTTTATGATGATTAGTAAGAACTAACTAGTTTTTGTGTAATTCTAATCGTTCTATTAGTTTTTGCAGTATGGATTCCCCGTTAATGTTGGTCTGCACGTATGGATTGTCTACTTGTGTTGTGAGGGTCTCCGTCACTATGAATTTTGATGAACTCATGAATACTTTATGTGCTAAATGGAAGAATTTGACCTCTAGTTCGATTAGCCTTTCGTACTCCTTAGCCAATCACTCTAAGTGTATGCTAGAATCTCAAACTGATTTTGAAAATATGTTGATAGTAGTGTGCCCTCTTGGCCTTAATAGAATTGATGTAGCTGTTAGTAGCCAAGGTTCAAATTTGGATGATGATGAAGAGAATTCTGCTCACTTTATTGTTGGGACTGTGACTAGTAGTTCTAGAGTAGTTGGGAGTGAAGGGACTAGTAGTTTGGAGATTGAAAGGAGTTTTTTTGGCAAGTATCCGTCAAGTAGTGGAACTGTTTTACTATCTGCTGATTGGGTGAATATTATTTATGAAGTTGGTCAAGTGTTTCCGGGAGGTGCAAATGAGTTCCAGACAGCTTTGAAAAAGCATGCTATCGAAGTATTATTTGAATTTAAATATGTCAAAAGTGATGGGGCAAGAGTTACTGCAAAGTGTGCCAATAAAGAGATATGTCAGTGGCGTGTTCATGCTTCTATTGAAAACGCAAATGGATATTTCTATAATAGGAAGTTGTGTAATGACCACAATTGTGGAGTTGCTATTCTTAAATCAAGTAATAAAAGGATGAGTTTTGATCTAGTTGCCAAGGCCATAGTGGGCAAGGTTCGTGGCGCGGAGTCTTCGACAAAACCAAAGGATGCTTGGATTTCTTTAATGATTATGACATGAAAATATCATATTTCCATGCATGGTCAGGAGTCAAGAAAGTTAAAAGTGAAGTTAATGGGGATTTTGCTTTGTCGTTTGACCAGCTACGGTGGTATTCTGGAATTGCAGAAGAGACTAATTCACAGAGTTATTTTGATTTGCAATGTGATCCAACTGTAGATGTTTAATGCGGTTCTTTACTGCATTTCATACTTGTATTGAAGGATTCAAATCCTATCGTGCTATGCTTTTTCTAAATGGTACGTTACAAAGGGATATTGCTGGCTGAGACGGCGAAGAATGGAAACCAAGGTTTTATTCACTACATTTTATGCCATTCATGTTTTCAACATTTTGGTACACACTTCTTTGACCAAAACCTCATTATAATACACTTTTCAACTAAAATAGCCTCTCTTTAAGCCATTGAATAACAGCCCCTTTTTGGGACACTGCTTGAACCATGTTTTGTGCACTGAATTAGGCAGCAGTCACTAATTTTTATAATGCACTTTTTTCCACATCCCTGCAGGAATTTTCCCACTCGCTTATGCCATTGTTGATTCTGAAACGTTGGAAAATTGGTCATGGTTCCTTTAGTATCTGCGAAAGATATTGGTTGGTGAGAGGCCGATAACTTTTCTTTCAGATCGGCATTATGGGTTAAGGCAATCGATTCCTCAGTTTTTTCCAGATAGCTGCCATGCGTTTTGCCTACAGCACCTCAAGCATAATCTACGTGACAAGTTTAGTGTTCGTGCCTACACAAATATGTTTCGTGAAAAAATTGTGAACAAGTTTACCGAGTGTGCATATGCTGCTTGTTGACACAAGATTTTTCCCCACTCCTATTTTATCAAAACAAATTGGTGATGTTGACGCTCCCAAAGAAGAGACATCGGATCATCAGAAATCAGAAACAGCCTTACCGAGTGGAACAAACGATTCCCGTCAAAGGTAAACAGGCATGGTACAAAGTATCGATGCCACAATATCAATTCAAAAAATACCATATTATATCTAATATTTGCATGTGCAAAGCTTGGATAACAAGCATGCCATTTCAGGAAGGCCACACCCTTCCCTCCTTTATTTTGGCATAAATCACTCCCAGAAGCTCGTTTCCGGGCCAATCAGCCAGCTATATTTTTCGGACATCCAATTGAACATCAAGACCGTTGGATGTATTCATTTCAACATTTCAAAAAATACCATATTGGTTCAGGCCACGTCAAGATTAGAGGACGTTTGACAATTAGACTGTCACTCCCGCTATACCCTTTACCCGGTAAAAATAGGTGAAAAGGGCTAAAAGACCCAGGTTTTGTCTTTACAACTCCATATCTCACCAAATTTCATATTTAAGCTTAACGTGATGCAAATAAGTCTCACGTCAAGTTTTGGACGATTTTGACCCCGTTTGCTACTTTCGGGAACACCGTGCTTCCTGAGATGGCTCATGATCTTGGACATCGGGACCCAATTTTTAAGATCTAAATTGTCAATAATTCATTTCTAACCATATTGAAGTTCCCTGTAAAATTTCAGGTCAATCTGACTTAGTTTGGTCACCCGATCGCTTACCGCGCTCCAATTCGGCCGAGAGCCCGACGATCGTATTTCTCTATCTTCGGAGCATAATTTGGAAAAATGGACATCCCCACGACGCTCAGAACACCTCAAGACCCAAGGGATACCTCCCTGGATAAAAAGACTGAATGCGAACACGGTCGAGCCGGGGATTGCACCGCACAAAGCGGTGCAAATCCCTAGGCACCTAGGCTAGGTGGCCCAATGGAAATCTGCCACATGGCAGACACCTATTTTTGAGGCGCCTAGGGCATATAAATATGTGAAGCGCATTTTCATTTTTGACACACACCTCACACACCTCTGAGTTCGATTCGAAACTGAAGAATTTGCCATCGCGAGTCGGCTCATAAATCACTAGCTTAGGCGGTAGCTCTGCCAGGTTTCTTAGAAAGGAACCTCGGTAGCCAGAGTTGTGCCGAAGCTCTTCCGGATTCCCAGAAGGAATCTCGGGATAGATATACTTCGTGGAAGCTCTGCAGGTTTTTCTTCGAGAAGAACTACCGGTGGTCAAGGCTACGCGGAAGCGCTGCAGGATTTTCTCCAGAAATTGCTTTGGTCATAATAGGTGCTTCTACATCAGCCAGTCACGTCGTTACTCTGTCCAAGTTCTGACTCAAATACTCCAGTCCTGTCGTTACTCTATCCGAGTTCCGACTCAGATACTCCAGTCATGCCGTTACTCTGTTCGAGTACCGATGCAGATCTCCAGTCCTGCCATTACTTTGCCTGAGTACTGACGTGAAATCAATCAGTCTTACCGTTACTCTATCCAAGGCCAGGTCGAAATTAACCTTTTGCTATCGGAGGTTATAGTTGATTTTTCCAGACGATATTATTCAGCAAAAATTATGTCTGATTCTTTACCCAGGGTTTCGAGCCGGGAGTCTATAAGTAAATAAATTTTAAATACCAATAATTTCAGCATGTAGTAACAACTACCTAGAATTTTTCCTGTCCAGCTATTGCCCATGGGCCGGGCCCGCGTCCAAATTCAGACGCCTTCATACTAGATATCTACATCCAATCAATCTGTGTTTCGATAAAACACACCAATAAAATAGATGTACATTGTTGCAGTGCACCGCACCAGTCTCGTTGAGATTTAAGGCGAGGACTACCAAAAGATCGGCGTACACGCTGAAGGGGTGTGGTACTTCAAACGGGTCTATCTCTAGGTCTTTTTTCGGTATCTTCTGAGATCGCTTACCTTGACTTGACTAGCCATCAGTGCAGTTCGTATAAAATCCCAAAAATACATCAGGATTAATTCCATGAATTCAGTTGTATTTTCATAAATCGCACTGAGGTCCGAACTACGGAATGACCTGATTCCCCCAAGTGCGGGATACGTAGGTAGCCCGATGAGGGTTCGGTCATAACAAAAGTAATATTTTCTCCCCTCACGAAAATATTATATTATCACAATGTGATTCATCCATCCCTTTTATATCTGCCCGAGAGCACCCAGTTATGCTGTCACGAGTTCCCGCGCAGGAGCCGAACAGCCTTTTATATTATATTTACGGTATTATTTATACTGTATTCTGTGTGCATTTTCAGATAATGTCATGCATAGGAATGACAATGGGGCGGGGCGGGTTTTGCCATACCCGACCCCTGCCCCTGAAATCTATCTCCTCCTTTGCCCCCGCACCTAACCCGACTGGGTTATGGATGGGTATCCCCTACCCCACTCCTATAGGATAACAAGTTTACCCGCTCCGCCCCTACTTTTTTACATATGAAGAAAATATGTTTTTGATTTCAAAATTAGTGAATGTGGCAATTTAATACCATTTGGAACCTTTGAGTCTATGCTTGTGTCTGTGTCTTGTGATCCGTATTGTATTCTCTGATCGATATCGTGTTGTGTTCGTATCTCGTGTCCATATCTTGTCATGTTCGTGTCCATGAGTGCCAGAAAAAGGGATTTTGGGCGCTGAAAATGAGTGTAAAAATGCAAGAAACTGATTTTTGGTTACTGAAACTGCCAGTAAAATTGTAGAAAATTGATTTTTGGTTGCTGAATTGCTTATAACAGTGCAGAATTGAGATTTTTGATGCTGAATCGGTGGAAAAGTGCAGAAAATATGTTTCAAAAGTTGAAACTCAGTGTAAAAGTGCAGAAAACATATTTTTAAGTGCTGAAATTGTGTGTAAGTGCTAGTTTTGAAAATTTTAGACTTGTATAAGAGCATAAATACCTAATAATTTTGACCAAGGTTCTAAAACTCGCTAGGCGCTCCCAGGGCGGCCGGGGACCTTCGAGCTTCCAGCCCGAGTACTCGGCCTTCGAGAAATTACTCGGTTTTTTATTTTTTTTTATAGTATGTAGACATTGTAGAGACATGTAAACTAAATACTACCAAGTACCAAATAACTATTCCATCCATAATAACTCGTCAATCTTCATAGTTCAACTTCAAACCAAATAAAATCATGTAGTAGCAAATAACTAGTCTATTACAAAGTTCAAATTTCAAAGTTCAAAACCAAATAAAACGAAATGGCACGAAACTAGTAAGGAATTACTCCTCCTCTTCTTCTCCATATCCCTCCATAACGCGACATTCATCATCCTCACACTCTACCTCCTCATCTACCTCATCATCATCATCATCGGTATCACTTTCCGACACAAAATCGTCTTCATGTAGCTCTCAGACTCCAACACTTCTACCACTTCTTCTAGGTTGAAGGTATTCATCCGCTCCAATGACTTCTCCAATCAATTCATATGAAAGTCCCGAAATTGGATCAATTCCATCATCACCTTTCTCAACAAGCCATCCTTATGGATGTGTTGCTTCATTAGTAAGTAAGACATCTTTATTTTTCTCCTTCCTCATCTTTTTATCATTGATGAGTTTGGCATTGAATTGGACATACACTAGGTTGTTCAACCTTGTTGCATCTAGTCTATTCCTTTTCTTTGTATGAATATACACACAATAGAAAAATCCTAAGTTAATATACATATATAGATTTAGAGAGTGAGATGTGAGAAAGCGAAAAGAGTAAATGTACTTACTCCCTCAAAAGTGCTCCAATTTCTTTCACACCTCGATGAACTTGAAGTCAAAGATAGAATTCTAGTGGCCATTCTTTTCAAATTGGGTGTGTGATTGCCATAGTTAGCCACCATCCAACTAGACATGAAAGAAGCATATTAGCACTAAGTTACTTGATAAAAATTAACAACAAAATAAATACCAAGGAAAATAAATATTCATTTATGATTTACCCGGCTCATAACGGTCATGGTTCGCCTCACATCCCTTTGCGGCTATAGCTTTGCCACATGCACCCTCTTTGTTTTTGTACTTGATCAACTCCACATTAATAACTTCATCTTGCATATTAAAATCATTGGGAAAGAAAGCTTCACCACAATCAACAACCCCATCCATAATGTTTGCATCATTTGCATGGTAGAATCCTTGAAGAAGTAAAAAGAATTCAAGAAGTAGGCCGTCAAATGCAATGGCCTATCTAACTGTTCCAAGACTTTTTCCTCAATGACATCAAGTATTGGCCGGTAGCTAGGCTCATGTTGTTTGTATACCTCTTTGATATCCTCTTTAGCTTGTTTGAGCTCTCCATATACAAAACCCATCGAGGGCTTCCAATCCCCATCAACAAGTCTAAGAATCTTAAATAATAGAGCAAACACTCTTAAGCATAGGCTAACCTTGTTCCAAAATCCCAAACTCGATATGATAGGATTTGCCTATTTCCCCTTTACCTTGTTAGCCCATTTAATTTCCTCCCATTCTTTGCTACCAACCATTTGCCGCAAGTCATGTTTCTTATCCATCATACTTTGCAAAGTCAAGAACTCGGTAGCAAATCTCGTAGCACCCATCCTCACTACGTCTCTATTCTTTGTATATTTTTCTCGTAAAAAACAATGTCTTATGATGACCATACACAAAGATAGTGATTTTTTTGGCCTTCTCAATAGTACTTTTGAAACTCGTTTGCTTGCCAATTCCTTCAAGCATGAGATTTATAGCGTGAGTGGCACATGAGGTCCAATATATGGTAGGTCTCTTGACCTTTAATAAATTTGCCGCCGCCATATTGTTGGATGCATTGTCCGTCACAACTTGAACAATATTTTTGGGGCCAATATCATCTATGAACTTGTCAACATATTCAAAGATATACTCCGCCGTGTGCGATGACCCCGAATCTTCCGTAAGAAATAAAAAAAGTTCCTTGCTTGCAATTAACACATAAGTTCATGATGCTAATCCTTTTTCGGTCGGACCAAGCATCGGTCGTGATAGAGCAACCCGTTGAAGCCCACTCTTCTTCTTGCTTCTTGAGTAAAGTTTTGGTTCTTTGTACCTCTTCCTTCAACAATGGCTCCCTTAGTTGGTATTGGGTTGGAGGTTGGTACCCCGGGCCAAATTGACCAACCGCTTGAACAAACCATTTAAAACTATCATTGTCGATAGCATTAAATGGAATAGCCGCTTCATACACCCATCAAGCCAAGTATTGACTCACCTCATGACTTTTCTTCTTTGAAATTGCATCATTTAAGTTTTGTTGCCTCTATTTCTCACTTGCACTCAAATTGGGATTGATGGGATTTGCAAATTTATCCATGGGACCAAGAAAATGGGGCTTCTTCTTTGATCCTATAACTTCCACGTCATCAAATTCATCTTCTTCATCTAGTATGTGCCCTCCTCCCAATTGGACTTCCCTCCTAAGATTCATTGCCGCCTCCTTCTTCTCTCTCTTTTTTACCTTTTGCCTCTTCAAGAGCTTTCTTAACCTTCTCTTGATCTTCCTTGGTTGACTTAGGGCAAGGAGCAACATTACCCCTAATATGAGCAATGTGTTCTTTCAACCTATTAATCCCTCCACTGTATTCCCTCGAACACAAAAGACATCTTGTTCTATCCTTATTATTAGGATTCGCAAGAACGGCATAATCCTATCCGACATTGGTTGAATTTCTCTTCAATGTTGAACACTCAGAAGCGGTAGAGGCCGCCGAAGACATGGATTGAGCCATTGATATTTGATACTAGCCCTACAAAAGTACGAAACACATATGTATATTTACATAACACTACAGTAACACCGGCATAGAGAGACAAAGATATAGATAACACACAGAGCACACTGAGCACAGATATTTATTACTCCTATTTACTAACTATAAATTCAATTAAAAGAAAAAAAAAGTCAGCAAACACACAGCACAGAGCACACTGAGCACAGATATTTATTACTCCTATTTAGTATTTACTTACTATAAATTCAATTAAAAGAAAAAAAAAAGAGTCGGCAAACAGACAACAGAGCACACTGAGCACGGATATTTAGCCCACTCTTCTACAGTTCTACTTACTATAAATTCAATTAAAAGGAAAAAAAAAGAGGAGTCGGCAAACAGAGTGGGTTC